>JADWOT020001065.1:0-91136 GCA_036345935.2 Taenia hydatigena | reverse complement strand
TAGAGGTGGAAAAAGTAAAATATCTGCACAATGTCACTGCTAAAAGGGAAGAAAACAGTCTGGGGAGCATATACTATGCTCTTAATCAGTCAAGCAAACTATTTTTTCTTGAAAATGCACTGCTCGTTATACCCTAATCGAATTTGCTTTCTTTGTACCATATTCTCACACGTTCGCATCGTTACGGTTCGAATCTGAACCATTCCAGCTTTGGCATGAGCCCGCATACTTTACCCTGCCTTCGCATCTTTTATTACCCTACTCTCTCAGTATTCTTTGCAAATATAGACAATTCACACTATAGATTTTGTAATGAGAAATGCTGCAAGGACTAGCAGATTGAAGTAAGTTGCTGAATCTCATTTCTGAGTGATTGCGATCGACGCCCATAATCTTCCAGCTTTCCTTCCCAAAACAGACATTTTAAAATGAAAAGTTTCGCAATCTCTTTGAAAAAGAACTCGCAGCTAATTCTTGATTCTGGTCAATTCTGGAACAGCATGGATAAGAGTGAAAGGAGCTCTGTACATTTGCTAGTCCTGAATTAGCTGCCCCTACCACACCTGAATTGTGGGATTGCAAATTGAGTACTACCACGAGCAATTGTAGCAGGGTACCTGCTATCAAGTCCTAAAACTGATCATTCCTGGAGTGAATTTGCAGATTTATGTGCTATCGCAACTTTCTTTTGCAAACTTGGCTACTGACACACCAAGCATACCAAAAGTGTCAGATCTTATCAGGAGAAATGCCGCAAACAATTACGGAAGGGAGCAATGCGCTAAACTTTGTTTTTGATCAACGTAGGTTCAAAAGGTAACAAAAGCGTTGTGCTCTAGACTCTTGCTAAAAGCGATCATAGAAAGAAACACGCACAGAGGAATTCGAATGTTTGAGTGTGTGCGTTCGCGCATTATCATTTTTCGCACCAACTTAGGCGCTCTTATCATCGACCAAAGCCTGGTTTTCGCAGCAAAATACGAAAACTGCTGCAAGTAAGTACCAAATGGAGTAGGCTGCTGTGCTTTGAATCCAATTGATTCTGGGCCTAAATGAACAGGATACGGCGCAGTTTTATATGCTTGTGTCATCTCAGCCTTCTTTACCAAAGAGGCTTCCTCTACTATCGACGGTGTCCAAATTATGTCGTGCAACACGAGGAACATCATAGCTGCCAGGGACGGAAGAAAGAGCTGAGTTCGAGAGCAAATAATTGCAGACAACAACTAAGCAAATATGTCACAGCTAAGTGCCTATGCTATCTAAGTTTTCGTATCTAAATCATCGGCATTACACTGCGGCCATTCCCAAACATCAAATGTCTTACAATTGAACTGCAACTACTTGGAAGGGAAATAACCTAACCTTTGTTGCCGAACCTTAATTACTTCCAGATTAGAGCAAAAGTATGACGCAGCTGATATTTGCACTTTCCGTTATTTTCGTCATATCAAAATCTTTTTACAGCCGCAAGACAAAATGATGTGGTTTAACAGGATCCTTGCCTTTTTGGTGTTGTAACATACCGCCGGTAAGGGTCTTGTTGGAATCAGTTTCAGATCAAAGTAGGAATAGCATAAAACAGCGCACTCGGGCTAATTTGCCATTGTTTCACATGTGTACTGTAATTTTTCCTTTGCCTCGAAGGCTTCCAGCTACAACCCGGTAGCAAATGAATAACTTGAGTTGACCAGCATTTTTAAACATAGCTCGCAGATGTAGACGATTCAGTAATTCGTGTAGGGGAAATTTACTTCCCACTAATAAATAAAATCTTGGGAATAAAGGGCAAAGCCGAAGAGTTAAGTAGCTATTGTTAACTCATGCATGAGAGGTTAGCCTAGAAACCATAAAATGCAATTTATTCTTACCTGAGTCATGTGCGAAGTAATGCCAACGGATCGATTCTGATTCAGAATCAATCGCTAAGCAGCCCATGCTCTGCTAGCTATGTTTCAGTCAGACGCGATGCATTCTTGGGAGTTTCCTATGCCGCAACGCCAGTTCACCAAGTAATCCTCAGTAGTTAAGACGAGATCTCAAAATTACATTGCGCACCTATGCCATAACCATGACAGTGCATTGCAGCAACGAATTAAATATACCGGCGAGACAGAAAGCATTTACCGCCAATGACCTCGAAAAATGATGAGTAAACTAGTTAAAATAAAGACTTGTTTCAACTAACGTAAAATGCAATCTACAGTTGACTTATGTCTTGAAACTTGCGGACGTATTTTGTGTCTGTATTTACTTTCGTTTTTGGAGTGATGTGGGGTATATTCCTAAATGAATAAGTCGCATGAGCATTTTAGGGCGGAAATTATAATTAAATATATGTATCAACTATTTTGTATAAATTTTAATTTATTTGAATTTCGTTCTTATGCCTTCAAACAGGATATAAAATAAATGCGCTTTATCCATTCCCCACAAGTTGTGCATCATCTTCAAATCTAAAAAGAGATAGCCCTTGCTCACTATAGTTTGGGCTCACAACAATGGTATGTGCAATTGTAGAGCGATTGCTAGAGATAGCTGGGTTGGGACTTGAGAAAACTGAATCTAGTCTCTAAAAATACAGAGGAAACCTTTACAGGTTTTATCAAGCGCCTAAGCTAAAAAATGAAGCAATTAAAGCGTAAAAAGCTCAACTGAACCTTAATCTATGCAAGGAAAGCACAATTGAAAGTCGCTGGCAAGTCTCAAAATATCCCAATTTTTCTAGACGTGTAGGCCACTCAAATGGGAGCACCTGGAATGGCTGCTTGATTGCTTTAATTAGACGTGAGACAATAAGTGAACGCAAATCTCTTTGCAGGTTAGTTTTCATCGGTTTTTGATGTGAGAAAAGCAATCTCTGGTTTTGCTCTGAGTTTAATGAACTGAGAATAAATTATGGCTCTTTCTATTCACTTTATTAGTTCTAGGAGTATGAATGCCAAGGATGGAAAAGCTAATCCCTTGTCGTTTAAACTCGGGTGTGCCGCGTGTACGACAGGCACAGGCCAGTGAATGTGGACTAACTCATTCAGACAATTTCATTTAACTGCCTTTGTTGCCTCAATTATTCACGTGCCGAAGTGTATGTGCTCAGTTTGCTCACTTTCATATTTCGCATCTGCAAAATGAGGATAGTTTCAAAAGGGCATAACTCACTATACTGTGCTTAAGCCACGGCAAATTATGAATTAGCGGGCTTCTTTGAATCAACCTATGTAATCAGTATTTTGAGGCCACCAAAATACCGTCTCGGCTGCATTTTTTCATGTTGTCCAGTTATGTGTTGGGTGTTTGGCTAATGGTGCAACTAAATATAGATGAATTACATAGCACATGTGGAGTGCAATGGACATTTTGGAATCATCACAGTTTGCGCACGCCGCGCAGTTTGTAAGCGTAGGGCTCTTGAATTTCGCTAAATTACTAGTGACCAGTTCCTAAGCAGTTTGAAAAAGTAGGCTGTCTTGTCGGGCAGTTTATCAAGTGAGACAGTATTTGCGCATCCGTCCAAGTTCTAAAATATGATGAAAAGCCTTGAGCGACGAAGAGTATAGTAGCTAATAGGCTATAGTGACAATCGCTTGTGTATTTGTCAGATCCATGCGAAAGAAGGTTTGTGCAAGAAATCCGGTCAGCAAAGTGGCGCAGCGTGGGTAAGTCAAGGCGCATGCTTGTGGGTCATTCGTGTGCACCTGCTGATACATACCCATACTTTAGCCATTTTTGAAGACTAAATCTACCGGTTTGGGGTTTAAGATGTTTGCTCATATTTTATCCTAAAAAGGTGATCAGTCCTGCAATAGGAAAATAGGTTCTACTTTGCATTTATTTGGTCTGTATCTTAATAACAAGCACATCTCCTATTTTTGCATGCAGTGTGCACTGTGCTTTCACGCCTTGTCATTTGTTTTGGCAGCTGCTTAGGAAATGCACCGAAACTTGTTGGTCTGCCCGTAGGGGACGACTTATGGCTCTGTAGAACATCCTCCCCCAACGTCAGGTGAAGCAGATGAATTTGATCACATTATCTTGCATTTGGTCCCGCCGTTACGAGTTATCGCGCACCTCGAACAACTGAGAGCCAGCCGAGGTGCGGCAGAACCAGTTACCACGCACGTAAGGGGCTATCGCGATGTGGGGCGAAACCCGCGCGGTTTAAAATCCATGGGGACAGTCTTACCCCCGCCGCAAGGCCCCGCACACCTCCACCCGGCTTTCCCTCCTTTTACGCCCTTCCTGCTGTTTTTACGTGTTTTCTCCACTGTCTACCCTCTCTCCTCCTATGGAGCCATTTGTACCCACTCCCTGCTTCCTCTACTCATTTCTCACGCTCTACTGCATCTTCCTTCCCATCGCTCTCTCCTTTCCCCTTTTTACCTCCCAATTCCTCCTTTCTCCTACTCATCCCCACCAGTATTATCACCAACATTCCCTCCAATTCCCTCTCCTTCTCCGTCGCCTTATTTTACCTACAACCCATCCACCCATTCCCACGGGTGCACCTACTCCTACTCCTACCACTGCTACTACTGCTACGCACGCACCATTCCCACCAGTGCACTCTACTCTACGCGGACCACTCGACTCCACTCTCCCCCATAGTCACACTCACGCACGCACGCACGCACGCATCCTGTCTAACCGATGCACCTACTCCTCCTACCACTACTGTTGTACTCACCCACCGCAACTACTTATAGGCTGACAGTAGAAGTCACTCCACTACTCACTCACTCACACGCCATTCTTCCTCCATTCCTCCTCCATTCATTCATTCATTCATTCATTCATTCATTCATTCATTCATTCATTCATGTCATGCTATACACACACACACCAGTGCTCTCTCCTACTTACCAAACACCACCTAACCTAAGGCCACACTTCTTATATCTCACTAGTACACCTACTGCCTCCCTCCTCAATACTACTTATACACTCCTAGTAGACCTCTATTACTCCCACAACAGCATTCCCTCCCTCTTTCTTGTCTCCCTCTCTCCCTCTTTCCTCCTTCCTTTTCTCCCTCTATTTCTAGTAATCACTTCTCATTCATTACCTCCAACTTTACTTCCATCGCATTCCTCCATTCATTCATTCATTCATTCATTCATTCATTCATTCATCCATCCAAGCATTCTCATCCTCTTTCTTTCTTTCTCCCCTTATTCCTCTACCGCATTCCCTCCTTTCTGCATTCCACATTACACTTCCACATTCATTTTCCCACCTTTTCAAATTAACCTCACATCGTCAGCCAAATAAAACAATTTCACTCCTAACACCACTCACTACTGTTGCACTCACTCACTCACTCACTCACTCACTCACTCTCACTCACTCACTCACTCACTCACTCACCCCCATCACCACATCTACCCAATTAATACGCCACTACTTACAACTTACCAGTAGACGCACCACTTTGCCTAATCCTCTCAACTACTTATACGCTGCTAGTAGACTTCTTCCCTCCCTCCCTCCCTCCTTCCTCTTTCTCCCTTCACTTCAAGTTATGCCTTTTCTTTGATCAGCACTATTCCCACTACCACCGCATTCATTCATTCATTCATTCATTCACGCACTCCCACCTTCCTCATTCTTTCCATTTCCCCCTACCTCTACCCCTCCCTCCCTCCACCTCTCATTCCTTCATTTCTACTTCCATTGCAGGTGCAGCACCCTCCTCTTCCTTATTTTCACTTACCATTCTCCTCTCTCTCTCTCCTTCTTTCTTTCTTTAGTAGTAGGATTGCTGTTGCCCTTCCCCTTCTCCAAACCATCATCTCTTTCAATCACTTGCATAATAATCAATCGCTTCAGCAATACATTTCAACAGCCCCTCCATCATTAACTAACCAATCGCTTTATCATTACTACTTCACAACCAATAACTAACTGCGCCTACCTAACCAACGCATATCAACATGCTCTCGAGACACTTCGTATCCGCTGCTCCTCCAATCTATGCCAAAAAGCCAACCTCAAAGTTTCAAATTAAGTTGGGCTGTCTGTTCATATTCCAAAAAGAAAGCCTATCTCATGCCTATCGTTCATTTTGTCCACCCACACCTCTTCTGCGGCTGGCTAAGCTCAATCAATCAATCAATCAGTTACCGTAAGTACGCCATAAGTTCGTTCCTTCTCATTTTGCATTGAAATTGGCAAATTTCCGTACGGTTCCCCCTCTCTCAGCCCAACAGCATTTGGCGAGGATGAGGAGTGGGCAGGGCGATTCATTCGCAATGCCGAGAACTGAAGCCTGGCCGATGTTTCATCACTTCGTGGTGGCATCTTGGTTCGCCATCTCTCTATTGTAACCATTCGATGCCTTGACTTTCCATACTGACAGTAGCTCTACTCGTGTGAACAAGTTATTTCACGGGCCTTGTACTTCTGTTACTCCACTCATCTTCCCAACTTCTTCTCATTGCACTTTCTGGTCTTCTACTGCCATCACAGGCATCCAGTCCATTCTTGCCATCCCCTCCAAGGCCACAGCAACTACAAAAACAGCATCCTCATTTGCACACAAACACTGCAAATGAAAGGGTGAGTTGGAGAGACTCACCTCTCTATCATCTTGTGTATAGTGTGTGTCCTCTGCTTCCTCTCTCTCTGTCTCTCCCTCTGTGCTGTCATTTCGGTGTCAAGTCGTCGCAGTATCTATCGGAGGATGGGAAGAGGCAAGCTCATCGAGTATGCAAGAACACGTGCCTCTTGTCCGCTCTGCGCATGAATAGGCACATGATCTAAGAAACAAAGAAGAAAAGCAAGCACCTTTGTAATCCTTCCATGCCTGGAAGGCATTTTACCTTCATTGAACCAGTCTTACCTCTGCAACAGAAAGCTGCATTTTTGTGCTTCAAAGGCGCCATTCGAAAAGGCTGTCTGGTGGTAGGTTTGTCCTCGTCATATATAGTAAGGCATTGAAAAGATCCGCGCAGCTGTTGTTTCGGCAAGACCATTTCATCTTCTTCTCCTCTTCAACAACCACCGTGGTTACTCTTCTGTGTCGAATAGAACGACAGGTTAAGGCCGTCTGCGAGAGAAAACGCAGAATGACACCGACACATCCCACAGCGAGCGCACTGTTGCCTCAGATGCAGTGGCTTCATTCATCGCCGTTGTCATTGTAATTCGTCAGTCGTCACTCCTGACCAAGAGCTGGGAAGAGAGGGAGGGCAGGATAAGGAACTAGTGTGACAGCTCCATGCTACTGGCCTAAAGGCCAACAAAATACTCACCTTCTTTTCCTTGTCAATCAATATCTTATTTGTCAAGCGGACTGATTCAAGCCTCAGTTCTCTTATTCTGTGTGCTGTCACCTTACTAAGGTGGAATAAGAAGTAGCACATCTGACGATCTGCTGAAGTCTCCTGAGCCAGTTCTTCGTTGGAACACACAACGGGTAGGGTGAAGACCATCTGTTCATCTGTGAATTGTGGGCTACTGGAGAGTCGTGAAAAAAGCTGTGTGGCAAACGGTGTGACCACAAGGCAATTACACCAACATGGGATTGACAGACTCTCCTCATTAAAATCTACATTTGAGTGGGAGCATTGTCTTGCTGGACGACCCATTACTTCATTTGGGCATCATGTTGGTTGTAGTAGAGGCTAAAGAACTGTTTCATCCTCTTTAATTCTTATGTGCCTTGCAAGGTGAGCTGTGTCAGGAATGAATCCATTCGATGGTCTGTTGATGTACCAGCTCCTTAACATGGTATACGTCCGTCCCTCTTTGAGGCTAAGTTGAATCCGTTCGAATCCAACTCTACTCCATTAACGATCAGGTTAAGACTGAAGATTTGCCAAGAGTGGACGTTAGTGATTGTGTCTCCGGACAGTTCCTTGTTGCCAAAGTTCGCCACCACTGACCCGCCGCCACGGACGGGAATTGCGAGGTCGTGCAAAGGAACACGGCCAGATGTTCGGGCCACCAGGATAGTGCTTCCAGTGGTCTAATGTGCACATCAACTTGCGTAGTCGTTAGCAAAGAATGGCATGAGTGAGTCCCAATGACCGCATCAATTGCCTCGGGTGTCCACTTCAAACAGCCCCTTTGCACGTCATTGGAACCGTCGGACCACTCTGTTGTTGTTGTTGTTGTTGTTCGCCTCGAACCCAGTCAATCGGAAATTCAACCCCTTTGGCAACGAAAATGTGCGATGTGTCGTCAAATTTCCTCCGGCCACGTAACGATATTCTTAAAATCATAAAATAAATTCTGTATGCAGGTTTAAATTCGGCGGTTTGTCACGTTCACGAGCAAAAACGCAAAAGCGAGAGACTGGGAGAGGGAGAGAGGGGGCAGTTCAATCCATCATTTTGAGAAGCTAATTCTTCCCTTCTTGTCTTTTGTCTGCACTTTTCTCCTTTCTGCACACAAAAGTAGCGTAGAAAAGAGTTTTGTGAGAATCCACTTGCGCAAAAGTCGGAATCCCTTCCTACACCAGAATGAATGGAAGAAATCAAGTGATGGCAAAAAAAAATGCGAGACAATTGGAGTGTCAGAGGGCTCGCAGATAGCCACAAATGAGGGAGCGAGGCCGGGGATTCAGGCCACCTCTTGCAGTCTGCTAATTGCCCAGGATACATAACTCAGTTGATTCGCAGACCGACTGCATGCTCGGTCGCTTGGTCGGTTGTTTACTTGGCTGGTTTGTTGAGTACAAACAAACAGACAAACTGCTGCAATATGCACACTCTGTCCACTTGGTATTTATGTCCATGTGCAATGCCTCGTGAATGTCACATTCTCTCAACGAGCTGTCGAAGTTGGCCCCACGTACACACTTTCACAATGCCAATTATTGCGCCAGCGGCTCCGCTTGTTTTAACTGCCGGAAGGGCACCTAGACGCCTGCTTTGTGGAAGCGGCCACACCTCACCTTACTCTGACCCTTCCTCACTGCCTCACTTCCTCCCTCCCTCCTCCCTCCTTCCTTCCTTCTCTTTGCGACCGTTGGTACGGTTCCTCTATCGTCGGCAGCACTTGATTCCATTTCAGTGTTCCTGTCGTTTTTCGTATGTGGATCAACATCTACTCCGTGTAGTTGTTCATTAAATTGCACGTGCTGAAATGAGAATCGAGGAAGGCGACTGGATTGCAGGTCTAGATCACATTTCAAATGTCTCTCCTCTAAAGCCTTTACTAGAGTCGTCTTTACTCCACCAATGTTCTCAATGGTGGGTGGCATTAGCGTGCTGTTGGCAGCGTCCACACACGCCGATAAGCTCATTCCAATTCATGTATGACTTATCAACGGAAGACGAAAAAGATGAGCGGGATCGGCGAGTCGTGAGGTGGGAGTGGAGGCGTGCTTAAGGTGCAATCAATCTGTTCGCCCACACCACTCGAAGTCAGTGTGCTTTTGGCCATTCTCCCTACCGAACATTAATGCTGTGCCATGGACAGACAAGGGCGAGTCTTTGAAGTTGTGTTTCTTTCCTCCCAATTTCATTAGTGAATTGGCCTTTGGATTCCGTGAATTTATTTTCAGCCACGATTTTCCGTCGTCACTCGAAAGGCACGGCCCCAATGGCGAATGTGCACGCTCTGTTAGAAGTTGGGTGTAGGAGAGGGCAGGGAGGAGGGATGTTGGGAGTCACGAGTTCTGCAGTTCAACTACATTGGCATATCGCCCATCCAAATGGTCTCCAACCCCTCCATTTGTAAACGTCCAAGTGGTGCCTGCAAAACAATTGTGGAGAGAAGGCCATGGTGTTAGCGTACTTTCAGCCAATCAGGATGGTTTCTCACACGTTGTCATCGGGCCTGGCAGTTGGCGAAGATCAACGTGCTCTGCTTCCGCTACCTCCAGTGTTGCCAAACAGAAGACTCTGACTCTCCTTCGTAAAAGTGGCTCATTTAGCTCAGCACAACAGTCAACTCTTCTGTACTCTCCAAAGCTGGAATGCTGTTCTGGTGTCTGACGTCCGCCAATCGTTCGAATGCGCAGATCTTTGTGAACGGTTCCATCCAGCCACCTGTCCTCCAACATGGAAACATGTCTCCTTTTGTATTGGCCATGCTTATCCGATCTTAAGTTCCAAGTGCTAGACCAGTGATAAAGGCCTGCAGTGGGGCCTCAAACCACCACCACCACCATCTTCATTGTCGTTGATAGACAGACACAAAATTATCCAGACAAATGTCTTAGTGGCGCACAGTGTCACAACCCTTCGCCCCGCCGTCCATTTGATGCACACTTGCCACCTAATACCAGATGGAATGCCACCGCGATAGCAAACCTTTCATTCCATTAGCACGAAATTTGCGATCCCTGGTTGAGTTGAATGTTCCTTGCGCCTTCCAAGGGGTAACTCGTGATGGTGGTATTGAAGACAGTCTTTGCCGCCGACAACGTGATCGAGGATGGAGCAGGCCTGTGTTGGGATAGTAGTGGTGAGCGATCAGGTCTTCAATGGCTTTTCAACTGCTCCTGTTCTTCTTTTGATGTAAAGCTAATCAGCTCCCCTCGAAGACCGGCAACCAGAATGCTCCATTTGGCATCGAAAGAGGCATTGAAGATGCGAAATAATTGCCGAAAGCAATAGCTTGTTGGGAGTTAGGGTATGTTCCCCACACCCGTGTGCGAGGGTGCGGTCGCTGTTGCCAGTAATGTGGAGTGGTCAATCGCCTCCACCTTCATTTCTCCAATTTGAAGTTGATGTCTCAGTGCTTGGCTTGACATCCACTTGGCACCTCACACTCACGCCTCACGCTCAGTCTGCTTTCATTAGCTCGTGAATGAACACTCATTTACTCCAATTTGGAGTCTGGAGAGCGTTGTAGTCGTCTCGTTAGCAGCTTGTTTGCCTTCGAAGTTTAGAGTCCACAAACGGATAGTCATTCTAGGAGGGAGCCAAATTTACAATCCTTGCATCTGCACACACCTTCTTCCTCTTCTTCTTCTTCTTCTTCTTCTTCTTCTTCTTCTTCCTTTCCTTCTCCTTTCTCCTCCTCCTCCTCCTCCTCATCCTCTTCCTCATCCTCCTTTTTGACCCCTTTCTCATTCAAGTTCAAATTCTTCAGGTAATCTCCTCCACCAGGCTCAGTAGCATCGGAAGTACGGTGTTTCTCCTATTTGCATGGGACGCCCTCTCACTAAATATTTACTATTTCTATATGAGACGGCCATATACAAATGGCAGGGTACCCTTCCATGGCATCGCTTCTTTCGGTGCACTTCCTTTTCACGTGCCCGCGTGGATAACACAGATTGCAGGTGATGAACGAGACAAATCGTCTCCACCTGACCTGTGAGCTTACTGCGACTAGAAGCTCCCTGCTATCCATTTTGCGTTGGTCCAACCCTTGTCCATGTACTTTCGCATGCCATGATGGATGCACGCTGGCGGACTGGATACTTTCCTCATCACAAATCGAGGGGTCTGCTTCAACCTAAAATAAAGCAATAGAGAAGGCACAGGAACAGGAATGGGGCGTCAATGGGCGAAAACTAGAGAGGTGGCCATAAGTTGAGTTCAAACCAACTAGCCATCCAACGAACAACCAAGGGCGAACTTACTTCGCCCAGTATCGAACTGTCAATCTGGTCGTCTAAAAGGACGGGTTTAAAGGCGGCAATGAGACGACGAATGTGCCTTCTTCGCACTCTGATACATTCAAGGATAAAGACACAGACAGACGCGCCTACCTGTATCCGTGCTGCCCCATCTGATGCGACTCCCTAAAAGAACAAAAGTAGGCAATGGGCAGTGACACATACACACACACAGAATTAGGACAGACAACCAAACAGAAGCCGGTATGCTTACACGTTATTGTAGGGCGCCACGCTGACACAATCTCTACAAGGAGAACAAACCAAAAGCGGGCAGTGAGATAAGCACCTAACAGTTTGGCGGCCAGTCTGCAAAGCACGAAGTTGGAAGTAGAAGCAACGCGCTCACCTTCGCTCTTGAGCGAGTAAGTGTAGGAATAGGAGATAGACCAAAGAGGCGATGGTGCGGGACAAACTAAAGAGACAGTATAGAGTTGGAGATGGAAGGTGTTTGGCAAACCAATCTAAGCTATGACAAAACAACTGTTGGTCATCAGTACAGTGTAATTTAGTCAGATTCAGTCTAGTCTGTGCTAGTCTGTTCTAGGTTATGAATCTTAACACTATTTATTCATGTCATAATCAAAGGAAAGACCAGTAGAGAGATAAAGGAACTTACTAAGAGGGCGTTTGCAGAGGATGAGGTAGGAGGAGAAGGCAGGCGCGACCTGATGTTGAATTCGAAGAAAATGAAAAGAAGAAAACCAAGAGGGATCCAGAGGAACAACGCGTTCTCGTGGCACTAAAGGAAATGAAATGCAGGCGACTACACACTCCTCTTCCTCGAGTGACTTAAATGCATGGAGTACACACGGTAGGACATAATGCCAGACGCAATACTCGAGCCTAGTGGGGGACAAAAGTGACACTCACCAAAGACGCGTTGAAGCGGGGTGTGAGATAGAAGGAGGCGACAGGTGGGCTCCCCTCCCCCCTGTTCCGAGAACGCCATCGGACCCTACTCTTGTGTGTGCCCTATGGTCCCTAATATCTAAGAGGAAGAAAGGAAAGGCCTCATGTCACATCGCACGCAGTTGTGTCGGGCCGATCAGGCGGGCTAAGTCAGGGTGTTGCAGTTGACTTGAATGGTATCGTAGGAAGGCGTCTCTAAACATGAGGCTCTGTCAACCCGCGCCCTTCTTTCCTAATTCATCCAAGCCTGTCACAATATAGCCTAGATGGCTAATTTAGCCTGCTCTATTCCAGTGCAATCTAGCGTGATCTAGTTAGGCCTAGTCATGAGCAACGTGCTACACTGCTTCCACAGTGGGACATGAATATGGGTGATTTGTTGCATTCCACTAGGCCTGCTGCTGCTGCTGCCACCGTTTATTCAGTGCTCGTCAACACATGTGAGAACCATTATAAGCAAGTGCAAAACAGTTAACGCAGTGAAGGGTATGCATTAAATTAAAAGAATCGGCCACATACCCCTAAAGGTTTCTATGCAGCTAACAAATGGGTGCCTCTGGTGCCACTTCGCTACATCGAGTTTGGACGAATCCTCGCCTCGCATCACAAACGACACCAGAGGCGCATGCAGTTCGTCCACACACGTGAAGTCATCTGCATGTTCATCTGAAAGAGACAAGGCAATGATTGCGATAGAGACGAAGCAGAGAGAGTGGGAGAGGGGAAAGGAGGATTGAAAGTGGACACCGTTGGATGACTCTGCATGGTGCTTTAGTGTAGCCTCCTCCGTTTCCTCCCTTTCTCCCTTCTTTTCATTAATTATTGCATTTACCCACTCACTTAAACACTAAAGATTCAGCTTGATGGAGGGAATGTGAATTTCGTGTCAAAAGCATACGTAAAGAGACTAAGCACAGCTTTCCCTTACTACGCGTTTCACATAGGATACCAGATGCGATAACAGCCACATGACGCACGCAAATGAAGCAAGGCAGAATAAAAGGAAGGTGGCGCAACGGGAGGAGAAGGAGGGGGGCCTGGTAGCACAACTTACCCCTAATTTCTACTACATCTAGCTGGTTTGGTCCTCTGACGTGCCCAGAACGTCGGGGTGGGAGGTAGGAGCCGACGAAACAACGAGAACGCAGACGATGGAAATGAAAAACAAAAAGGAGACCGGAGACGAGTAGAAACCGAATGGGTGCGGAGGCACTGATAAAGAACTGAATAGCAGGAAGGATGCATTGTAGCGAAATGAATAACAGCAGATGAAGTAAAGCGCAGCAAAGCATGTTCGGAGGCTTTATGTGCGAGTAGGATTGACCTCTTTGAAGCTGACACGTGTCAATCGATTGCTCGCACGTGTCGCGTGGTGGCTGCCTCCCAATGCCGCCGACTGATGTGTGCTTCGTACATCATTCCTTGTTGGTGGTGCTTTCGCAAGGGCAAGCATCACCTGCCTTTGTACTTTTCCACCTCAAGCCACTTTCCTGCATTATTGTGCATGCGGCGGAGACAATGCCAATGTGCTTCGATTAAAATGCGTCGCCCTATCGAAATTGCCTAACTTGACTTCTGGTTTCCTACGCTTTCCCTTAAGCTGGTTACCTCTTGGGAATTCAGACACTTCTCTGCTCCACATCAAAGTGCCCACCTCAATTTGAATGAAGGAAAAGATCAACAGACGATATAAATTAGGCCAAGGGAAGCGGATGGACGGAGAGGATGATGATGGTGAAGTGATGGCGAATCGAAGAGGCATAATGGCCAATAAACCAATTCAACTCTCTTGCAGCTCTTCTGTCGGTGTGCTCTAATGTGTTTGCAGAAATGCCTAGATAAAGTGCGTTGGTGGAAGTACAATATGAGTGCCATCTCAAAGGACGTCTCCAGCGGCAGCGTTGACGACGCTGTCGATGATATCGCCAAAAAACTGGCCATCTTGACTAACGACGACGTGCGTTGGACTGACAGGTCCACTACCTTGCCAATTGGAAACCATTCTTCACCAGAATTGGATATGGACTGCTGCATATTTATGTGGCAATCATTGTCACACTCTGCCTTCTCATCAAATGGCCCTCCACATGTCGTGACTTGGATTTGTCAATGTTATTACCTTGCACGAGGTGGCTAAAAAGCTGCTTTGTCAATGAACTACACCACCTTTGCGAAGGAGAGATCTCCAGTCACAGTCAAATGTTACCTTCTTTGCCGTAAGAAAGAAAGACATTCCCACCCTGCAGCCCCCACACCTCCGTGCTTCATCATTCTTCATTAGAAAACACTCTTACTGAAATGAAATGAGTAACATGAGGCACAAGCGCTATGCGGTGTTTCACGCACCGTTCCAGTTTTGCGTCATTCACCTCTTCCCGTGCCCCCACACTC
Organism: Taenia hydatigena; assembly: GCA_036345935.2. NCBI lineage: Eukaryota > Metazoa > Platyhelminthes > Cestoda > Cyclophyllidea > Taeniidae > Taenia > Taenia hydatigena. The sequence continues at coordinate 76,258 of JADWOT020001065.1, read as the reverse complement.
TCTCCCTCCCTCCAGGTTCTATTGGCCTCCCAACCCTTTCACAGGGTTATAGGAAACTTGCATCTTGGTTAGTGTAACTAATTAATGACATTGTTGGGATTTAACTCACCAGTTACAGCGTACCACAGCAATTCACTTCGCACAAAAAAAGCAATGACTTTCAACGAAACCTACAAGGCGACTCGTACCAACATCACCCACTGTGCAGCAAACGCGTTTTGGGTAGATGGCTACGTCTACTAGTATTTGCAACGCAAGAACCGCGCCAAATCCTACTGACTTAGGCGATACTAATTCGTCTAACATGGTCACCAGCGAAACAGAGCTAGTTGGGGCAACTCTAAATCTTACTGTGATTTGTTCAACAACGAGCAAACCCCAGCAAGAAATGATACTTCTCCATGTTACAAAGGTCAAATCATAATCCAATGATGACCTGCTCTAAGCCTTTCCGACGAGAAATTTTTCCGCAAGCAAAGTCCACAACTGAAAATTACTATTACTATTTATTTGATGAACTACACCAGCCGCCATCTGATTCAAGTGAGCAGCAACCCGAGCTTCGTTGGTTGGTTGGCTGGCTGGCTGGCTGGCCACTTGTGACCTAAACGTCACAGACAGAAAACACCTCACGTGGACAGCTGAATCAACGAAGACTCAGGGCAGAGGGTGTTAATCGAATCTTTTTCCCACCTCCCCACCTTTCTATTAAGCAATAAAGCATGAAAAACAGTATGAACACATTTGCCTTTACTGGCTTCAACAGTAGCAATAGTTAAGTATAACAAATAGTAGCACCAATAACAACAACAACAATAATAACGGAGGCCTTCAAATTACTAACAGTGAGTAGTACCAGTAGCATTGACGGCAGAGGGAAGAGGAGGGGAGGGGAGCAAATTTACGTGTCATTTAGTGCACAGACAGGAGGGCACCTTCAACCACCTCTTCCAAACATTCCACGTCATCGACGACACCGGACAGGACATAGACTAGTGGATAAGTGGATGGATGAGTCGCTGAACAGGGCCTCAAAACTGTCCATTGAAGCCATAGATCGGCGAGGGAGGATACAAGAAACCTAACAACCGTAAAGACAACACCTTACCAGCCGCACTTTAAGCAAGCATTCATATAACCTGCTACAAACACAGCACCGTTGGTTCGATTTTGTCTACTTGGAAAGTAGAAGATAGTGCTTGCATTTCAATGACCAAGTTAACTGCATAGAGGCTCTACATAAATCCAAGAAAGGCAGGGAACCCCACATGAATATTTCACTTATGCACCTTGACAAGACACATATTATCCGCAGTGAGTTTGCACAAACCGGAAGCTCTAGTGTCTCCACGTGTGGCAGAAAGACGAGACTAATTTTAACAAATGGGTAGACGCCACTAATAACAGATAATGAATGTAAAGAACTTACGAAACTGTTGTTGCGATAGCGATCGTCGGATGAATGAATGTGCCCATCGTTGGTGATGTTCACGCAAACGCAGCATCAGCGGCACCGGAAGAGGTATAGAAAGGTTGAGTCGCCACTTGAGTTGATGTAGACGCGTCCACCAACTGTCGATGCGCCGCCGTCGAGTACCTACCACCCTCGCACCTGCAACATTAAAAAAGACTTGTAAGAGGGAAGTACCTCCTCGCCGTCTTTCTAAGAATAAAGCGCTGACACGGAGGAACACCGCAAGCTGACGTCCAACCGGTGTGCCACAACACCCTCACAACCGCCCGCCGCCCAATTCGCACATATCACCCCCATCCCACCAAGTAATTAGTTGCATAGAGAAGATGGCATCTACGCCAACTCCCCTCCCCAGACACCACCCACCCACCCCCAACCCCACTTCTTCCTCCTCTTCACGTCCACCAACCCACTCCTCTCCAATCCATTCTCATTCTCAAGGCTAAGTCGCAGTATTAGTAGTAGTAGTAGCAGTGGGAGCAGCAAAACACTCCTTCAACAACTCGCACCCAACATACTCCAAGGTGGAGATCCACTCACTCCCTTACCTCCTTTGGCACAATGCATCACTACTCATCACCTCTACAGCTAGCAATAAATTAAATGCCACCCTCCCACAGCAATTACATTTCCGTACCTTCGGAAGCAAAATATGCCGCAATTCCCATCCACGAGCTCTGCTCCATAGCGCTCCCATTCATTGTTGTTGTCGTAGTCGTCGTCGAAAGAGAGCTTCCCCCTCACACCTTCACACATACTCACGACAGAGCTCCCTTAGCCTTTCCCCTCCCTCTCCGCCATCCATCCACCTACTCACTCAACCACTCATGCCCCGCGAAGACAAAGACATGCAGACATAATAGCAGCAGCAGCAGTAGTAGTAGTCCGTGTCGTCCATGCCTGCCAAAATCCACTTCGCTCGACCCAGACGGAGACGCCGCCACCACCACCGCCACCGCCGCGAAACACTCCAACATCTCGCATTGGCTGCCATTCCAAGCACTCATCTAATGTTACTTCACCATCACCACAGTAGGTAAGTAAGGTTGTAACATCTGAAAAGGAAACAAAAAAACCAAACAATGGAGAAACTGATGCATGAGGGTCCAGCGCGATGCAAAGCTAACAACCACAAACATAACTACCGGTAGGACAAAAGAAACAACTTAACAAGCAAACATTTAAGCCTGCTACAAAGTACGGTCTGCGTAGTGACGCCAACGCATGCAGCTCTTCTGGTGTGTAAACTGTCCCCTGGCGTCTGAATAGACCTTGACCTACCTAATGTCAAGTAGAATAACATAGAATAGGGTAGACTGCATTGATGACGAGTGAAATTGCCAACTAAAGAATAAGACACCACATTCCGTACGGCCTTGCTACTGATGTCGTCCAAGCACACACTGGGCGCATCACATATGCAGACGGGTAATCAACATTCCAAACACCAAAATGCATATTGCTCGCACCGAATATATGCAGCGGCATGCCAGTTTTGCTATGACGCGTTGCAGGAAAGGCACAAACTAACAAAACAGTCCCAAGTTATCGCCTGCCGTGCTATACCTTGGTAAAAAATGCATCACGTGAGTAGAGGGACTGATTCCATCGCTCCCAACAACACCTCATCGCTACACTTCTGCATTAGTGAGAAGAAACCAGCGTTCGTCTCTCCGTGAATACACTTGGTAAGAATAAAATCCACACCTTTGAATGCATCCAAACCTTTTTACTGATTAGTCAAAATGCTAACCCAGGTCATATCTGATACACAAAATCAAGATTTGCCACTTACTCAGTTGGGCAGCCCCAAAAGAGCTGATGATATTGCTGTTGAATGTCCCTGTCGGCGATGTCCACACATGCGGACCAACATAGGCACAAGCAGAGCTCTACGGAGAAGGCAGAGCAGAGTTGAGTCACCGCTTCAGTCCATGTACCTGCGTGCACCAACCGTCGACGTGCCACGGAGCACCGCGATCCTCCACCCCCCACATGCGCCGAATCCACTGTACCTGGAATGTTGGAAAAGTCTTTAAGACGTAGACACTTCCCCACCCTCTCTTCAAGCGCGAAGCACAGACCAACAGCGGCACACTCAATCACCGCGCAAACACGAGGGACCACCGCTAATCCATCCAAGCAGTACACCACAATCGCACCACACGCCCAACCCGTCGTCAAGCCTCTCTCTAACCCGACGGAGAGAGAAATCCCAAGCCGTCTCCACCTCCTACCCTAAATTCCCCCGCCCCCCCCACCCTGTCCCTTCTCACTCCCTCCCCCTACTTACTCCTTTTCAATCCATCCTCGTCCTCAAGGCTAAGTCGCAGTAGTAATGGGAACAGCGCCACCACTCATCACCTATGCAACAGTCAGCAATAAATTACCTACCACTCTCCCACACCAACAACATTCCCCTACCATCGAAAACAAAATATGCCGCAGTTGCCACCACCAGTGAGCTCTTGTCCATAGCGCTTCTATTCGTCGTCATCGTCGTCGCCATTGTAAGAGAGCGTCACCTTCACTCCTTCACACATAAGAACGACGACGGGCCTCCCCCAGCCTTTCCCCTCCCTCCCTTTCTCCCTCTCCGTCGACCACCCAGCCAACCACCCATGTCCCGCAAAGACAAAGAGATGCAGACATAGTAGCAATAGTAGTCCGTGTCGTCCATGCCCACCAACATCTGCATCGCACAACCGAGACGGAGACGCCACCGCCGCCGCGAATCACTCCACGCAATCACCAAATGCTACTTCACCATCACCGGAGTAAGTTTGTAGCATCTGCAAAGTAAAAAAAAAAAAAAACCAATGTGAAGACCGACGTGAAAGCGGAAAAAGAACAAGGATAACAAGATTTATAAATATGACGATTACTAGCAAGAAAATAATGAACGATGACGTTAAAACTCCTCTCAATAAAATCTACCGTCATTAGAAAGCGAACTAGTTACAAATTACCAAAACAATCTTACTTTATCGCTCAAAGTGTCGTACAGCAAAAAGGTGGACGTGAGTAGGCACTGCGGTTGGAAAACAAAACGTCCCAACAGTCACATTATGAGGCTTTTGCGTTCGCTTTACCCAAATCACAAGTCTCCTCATCGAATTCGACCGCATTAATCAAAACTCATTCTTAATAAAATAACTAACCACTTGGAAACAGCCGAAACAATCTTACTTAAGCGCAAGAAGGATTGTGTAGCGAAAAAACCAACGCGATTAGGCAATGAAAATGGAAAACAAAAAGTCTTGACAGCAACTGCACCTACTTTTGAAATGATTAGCCTAACATATATAGTGATAAGAAAAGAAAAAAAATGCGAGTACAAAAGTATGCATGTAAGGGGTGTTTAATCGCAAGAAAGCACCAAGCAAGCAACTGCCAAGCGCTCGGTAAGGTTATAACTCCTCCCAACGAAATTGTGCCTCAATAATCAAATTTCAGCGACAGTAAAAAAGCATACAACCTCACAAACTGCCAAAACAGTCATAATTTATCACTAATAGTGCTATATAACACAAATTGCACCTCAGTAAACGTCTTAACAGTTACATTAAGAGGTCCTTACGTTTACTCCAGCAAGTATGTGTGCGAAAGAAGAAAATCGACATATAAAGCATCTATTAACAACAAAACCACTAAAGCTAACATAAACGTACTAAATACTTACGAGACATCCAACTTCTGCTAGCAAATAGGGGCCTATTAATCCGAAACAACGGTCACCAAAACGTGCAGCACTTACGCGAGCCGCGCACAAATCTGACCAATCATTTCAAAGCTCGTTCGGTAAAACAAACGAACTTTTGATTTTTATGTATTTAGAGTGATGTAACAATTGTTACACACAAACCCACTACATACACGCACCCACCCACCCACCCACATCCCGCCAACCAGACTACTGCTACTTGGGACAACAGTCACTAGCTTTCCCACAAAAACAAAAGCAAACACCAGCAGCGTCACGGTTTTCTCCAATATTTAGTAAACCGCTGCTGCAATCGCCGACTCTAGTAGACGGAGAAAACCAAACGGTCTGGAGCGGTCGTCAGCGCTTGCAATTTACCTACACAAACAAGAAAATTGCGGAAAACACAAAACAGGGAGAAGCCTAAGTCGAAGCCTAACCGGCTCCATAGCCGCTGACCATGACGCCATTTCCGTCAAACTCCCGTCAACAACTATTGCAGGTACTAAGTACCGCACCCCGCGACAATGTCAGACACATCTCATCAAAGTGGGCTAGTGGAAGAAAGTACTGTATTGAAAACAAAAATGCACACTTAAATACGTACAACTGCACTTTATCAATCCCCTTCTTCGCATCCACAAACGTGCGCACGGTCTTCGTCCGCACTGACGAGCGCCTCCTCCTCCCTGCCTGATAGTACACTAAAACAAAGCCAGTGCCCTCATCAAGCAGCAAAAAAACAGGCAAAAAGGGAAAAACATGAGAGGGAACAAATAAGCCAGGTAGCCACAAAGCATGCCTCTGGTCTCTCATAAAGGAGCACACTTGAGGTGTCGGTTGCGCAAGTTTCGGATGGTGATGAGGTAATGCCGTGCTGCAGCTGCATAACAACTTCATTTGGCTTAGCTTGCAATGACAAATAGGCCGCAGTGTTTAGTATTCCTCAGGCACTATTTTGTGTATGCAATTGTCAACATTGGCTTACTTGCACTCCGCTTTCCTTGAATTCCCTTCACACGATTCTTTTAGTGCCATGATCGCGATTCCACTAAAATTGCAGGAAAATTATACCTTTGTTCTGAAATCTACTAATTGTGCTGCAGATGGGAGTAATGCGAGGTTCGCTGTTTTCCTAGGCATTGGGTTTCTGACCTTCGCCTTGAAAGGACGCATAAATCGCAGACGTCGCTACATTAGAGGTAACGAACTTGTCACTGCTACCAGAATGTCAGAACAATTAATCAAAGCGGCACCAGCAGCTCTGCGCACCAGCAATTACAACTTATTATACCCAAAGCATTTTTCAAGCAGGTAAACCAATAAATTCACGCTGAATATTCTTGGTACCTGCAGCCCCTCCCGTTAGATACATCCATATCAGCGGCTGTTGATCCCCACATTTATCTCATAAAAGACTTTAATTTGCAGCTGGCTTCTGTGCATGATCTTTTCAAGTAATACAGGTTTGGATATAATAGAAAGCTAGACTAGTAAGCATGTAAAGCGTGTCGAGAAAGGGGCTCAATCATATGCATCCACGAGAGCTTATCGCGTGACAGCCAGCATCCACCTTGGAATAAGATAAGCTAAGAAATAAGCGAGTTTAACAGAATCAAGGTTGATTAATTGGTCGCTAACAAACATATTCGTCGTAACATGTCGTTTGCACACAAATTTTACTAAGCAACTTGGAAATGAACACATTAACTCCTATTGGGCTGATTCGACAAGCATTCACGCGGTCTAGGATAAGACAGTGCAACAAAATGTGCAACGATAGTACTCATAACGTGTATAATGCTGAATGTGCTATTACAGTGCCAATTTACCCTTCACTTCAATAGGGGACCTATGCAAATCAAATAGGGTCAAGTGAATAGATGCGCTTTCGGCCCGACATGTAATCCATGCATGCTGTGGAATTTGGCAAATGGAAACGAAAGCTTACTTTGAAAATGAAACAGCATTCTTTCCAGCCCACAGGACATGTTAAATAAGGTTGACTTTGCGGTGTCTGATGCTGCAGCGAACTAACAAATGCAATAAAGTAATGGGAAGTACAACCACCTCACCTGTCGCAGCTGTTAAATCTTGAAACCTTGGCAATTTGAGGAACTTAAAACGTGGATAAGGATAGGCATGATGCCATCAGATTTCACAAAATTGTAAAATTTTATTTTGCGAATACTACTTTGGATTAGGTTGACTTTGGGCTATGTTGATTGCGCGTGTGGCAGCCGCGTAAATAATTTTCATAAAATATGGTAATGAGTCCCAGAATAAAATGGAAGACTAAACGCAACCCTTGTGCTTTAATTACGTGTCTAGGTTCTAAGGTTTAGAGGACCAGAAAACTCAAAGTCACAGTTTAAATGAGATCGGTGCCCACACAACATTAAAGCTAATTAACGACCGCCTTATAATGAAGCAAACGACTCAACCAGGTGAATGGGTCAGTGCATTTTGACAAGTCCCAAATGATCATGCAATAAAATCATATATTGCTGCTACAAAGGATAGGTGGAATGACTTTTACTTGAAGTTTCTGATAAACAGTTATTTCTATTTCTACATTTCTACTTATCAGAAAAATACATTTGTGGGTGCAAAATAGCATTATGACGTGTTGGTTAAACTTTGATGGTTTCTCTACTAAATCCCAGATTTTATATAATTTTACCACTATCAAAATAATTAGCATCATAGCGACCTAGAATGAATACTCTTTTCTTGAGTCCTCATGAAGGATTTTAGCCTCCTGAAGGAATAATATTACGACCCCACAGGCAGACAGACGAATTTGTAATGAAATGATGTTTGCTAAAGCTAATAGGGCCAAGACCAAACACAAAACCGAGATTAGATGTTAGAAGTGAGCAAAAATAGGCGATCTCCTGCAGCCAGCTGGGAGCCAGCTACCACATGTATTTCCACTCCAAGTACTCTCTGTAAATCATTTGTGCCCCCAATCAAATCACGCGTTTAAAAGGCCTCGTTAATTCTGCTTTTCAGCTATATATTTATTTGTTTAACTGTGGTTTGTTTTTATGCATTCAGAAAACTTACTCGAAAAATTGGCAGCATTTGTGCCCAAGTATATGTATAATAAGCCAGAGAAATCGTGACTGTTTCACATTGTTTTAGTGTGGATAACAACAAGTTGTCAGCATTAAATCTTCATTTATCCAAATTGCTCATTGCACACTCCGGAACGTATCTATGCCCTCTATCCTCTGCCATGCCATCTGATTAGCTTCGTATTCATACTCAACAGCAGGGCACTGTATGGTTCACATAATGCTTGGCTAATGCACAGAAGACTTCAGATGCCACCCAATCATTCGATTCGCTAGCCCTTCTTTGATAAAGAAAGATCAAACCAAATGTTCGCTTCGCATTCTTTCCTTCCCTTCCCTTTCAAGTTCTATAACTACTCAACTACTATGGGCAGCCTTTGGATGAGGCCCATTTTGCTCAAAAATCAACCTTTTACGTTTTTAGACACACCCACTCAGGATAATATGGCCCAGCCTTTCAAATACAACGTTTTATACTTGGATTCCACCAATCCCTTTCTTGCAGTTTTAAGCCTTTAATAGATGCCAGTATGCAAAGTTCCCTTGCTGGTATTGGAGCATTCATAGTTGATTGTTAAAACTTGGATAATAATTACGTTCTCAAAATATGGCTTAGGATTTTGATATAGAATATTTTTAAGAATTTATAAATTATAAACTAACTAGTATTTAAGTAGTCTACCTTATTCTAATGGGAGTGATTATTATTCTACCTTAAACTGGTCTCGATAGCAGTGGCCGCCATTTAAGGGAATGATATAACTAGGGGTAAAATCAGGATTCTCCCACCCGATTTTCAGTAAAGGAAATCATAAGCTTGCTTAAAACTTTTTGGACTTGATAATGCTTGTATGCTTCTTGTATGCTCTACTCAATGTATTGCCTTCTGCTGTTTATACAGCACCTCCTCACTTCATAAAACGCCTCTTTAATCTGACGTTCTTGACACCTGTTGCGTCGTGAACCAGGGTGATTTAAGGCTATATGATAGTTTTTGATAGCCAGAAACCAAGTCTTCTCATTGTGCATGTACTAGCACTGGGCCTTTTTCCCACCAGCCATCTTACAGAACATTTTCACCGATGCTGCGCAACCAAACGCTTGCCCCATTGTCTCTCATTTCACTACTTTATTAAAATCATGCTCTGCGTTTTCGATGTATAATGTGTACTTCCTAAAGTCTGTTCCTTTTAAGCACTGAAGTGGCAATTAATGGATCTTGAACCATGCCTACTTTACAGATATAGTAAGAGGCACGAAAATCAATGCTGTGGCGTAGCAGGGTAAGCCCACACAGTAACCCACTAAATCATTTTAAAATCTTATAAACTCATATGCTGCCAAATATATATGGGCTTAATTATCAAGATTCTGTCCTTTCATGAGTCAAATGTGAATCATAAATCCTATTTTCATGCCAGCTTACCTTACGTAAACAGACTGCTTAGATATCAGGACTTAAACAACTGATTTTTTCACCGATACCATGGCTCGCCTTAAAATTAGGTATCCTGCTTACACTAACGTACCGATGCACGTTGTCGTAGCATAGGCCAAGGTTCAGTGCTGCCCGACTACTCACGAATAGCGGATCGCATCAACTCTACTATACGGGCACTGCCAAGTCAGAAGCATCTCGTCTCCCTTCATATATGGAAGGATATCATTTTGTGCCTCATCCTCAGACAAAAGTCGCGTATCACACAGCTTGACTTCACTGACAAATAGTCGTAGAGCGCATTTAACTAAACTTATGAGGAACAAACGACTTCTTTGTAGGAGTCAGTTATGGCTTACATCTTACTCTGCACGTTACCAACACATAACACCTGTAGCGCACCCAGAGTAAAGAACGCAGCGCTAACTAAACTTTGTGGACTATTGACGCGCTTGAAAATAGTTTGGCTTAGTTTAGGCTCCTTACCACCTGACTAATATTAGGCTTTCCGGTAAAACCTGTGTTACATTTGTATGCATTGGTACGGGCAAAGACTGCATTAAAATATCCCATTTTAACACTGTCTACCACCTATCATTCAATGAAGCTCATTTTTCACTTGGTAGAAAACAATGCAAGAGAGTGACATTGACGAATAACAGAATTACAGGGACGAAACCGCAAAGAAGCATGAATAGTAGAAGACGATACAAGCGTATGTGTGCATGTGCGGCTCTTTTTTGTGTGGTAGATCAATCAAAATCTGACATGTGTGAATCGATTAGCAGCACGAGTCATCGCGAGTTATCTCTCAGTGGTGTCTAGTGTGAACTTGACACAGTTTCTTTGAGTTAATGTCTGCGACCCCTCTGACTGTGACAAATGGCGTTAGAAGCCTTAGAAGGGCCACTTTTCCTTGTAGAAGGTAAATAGGCTGAAAGCAGTCTCTGTATCCTCTGTAGTCCTGAAAAACACATCAGTAGTAACAAAGAAATAGAATCTCATTGCTAATTCACCTCCCCTGAAATGACGTGGCACCGCTCTTCCCGTAAAAAGTTTGTTCGTTCTTTTGTGACCTTATAAATTGTCTTGCCTAATACAGATTCTGCTCTCACTTTAACTGTTTCGTGCAATGCAACTTCTGTTTATGCTTTCGCCACTACAGTACAATTAAATATGAAAGAGCAGGTGATTTCGAAACTTGGAAGTAAGTAGAAAGAAGGGAAGGTGGGACCGTAGCTTGGTGTGAAGACAAACCTTGAGCAGGAGGTTCTCGGTTGAAAATGATGGTAAGGCACCTCAGTTGGCATCGTCGTCCACATCCCTGTCAATGGCGACAGTGAGCTCGAAAGTTACTAACATGGTTTTGAGCTTAATTAATCCTTTGCAAGAAGTGTAGACCAAAGACACCAAAGGGGAAGCAAATTCCTCTTCCGTGTATGTGTACCGAAGGAACTAAGAAGTGAGCCTCACAGTAGCTCATCTGGCAGTGATGACAGTGGCCATGATTGTTCCAGCTCACATCGTCACAGCATTCATTTCTTCAAACGCTTGATTTTTTCTTAATCCGTGTTTGAGATGAACAAGTAGTACGTCATCGAACAAAATTTTGACAGCTTTTAGCTTGATGTCAGGGCATTCGTGCTTAAACTCTCGGTAATCAGGTCAGTAAACAAATGGATTCACCCAACCTCCTTAATCACCATTTCTTATATGTCATCAGGAAAGCTACCTTCTATTTAGACCACTTGAATCCCATTGCAGCCTTCTTTAGGTAGTCTAGGTTACAATTCTTTGTCCTCAGAATCCTGCTTTAGGGCATCACTGAATCCACTCAACGTTGTTTACTGTCTAAGGACCAGCGAGCAATAGCATCTGAGACTTATTGTTCAAGTGGCAAAATCTCTCTCTGGTCCTCTGATGTCATTACTTCAAGTAATGAACTCAACCCATTCAAAGGCACAGAGCAATTGCGTGTGAAGAAGAAGAATTAGTGTTGATGTTACGACCGAGATAAAGACGGACTGTCTACTGTTTTTGGCGTCAAAGCTTGTTGCTTTGATAGGCATTAGACGTTATAAAACTTGTCGAAATTCCCTTTTGTTTAGTTTTTGCTTTGTATTTTCTTCGTGAAATAAGTTAAGTTTGCAACAGGGCTCCGAATTTTTAACAGTGTTTTGAAAACGCAAGCGAAAGGCGAACGGAATGAAGTCTTTTTATTGAAAAAAATTGGGGCATCATCGCTTTGATAATTTTCAGCTCTAAGAACGGCGAGAAAGCCCTTTTATACTCTGTTGCTTTTTACAAAAATGCTCCTTTCGCACGGAATTGCCTGATGCTCTAAGTTGTGTGGAAGACATTGGCTGAAGCAATAGCATCAGAGAAGCACGGATAGATTTTGTGAATTAAGAGCAGAGCTTAGGGCAGCAGCCAATTCTGCATCCAGCCTAAAGTAAGGGAGAAATCTTAGGGATGAACAAAGACGAGAAATAATGAAAGTCATTTGGAAAGCATAGAGGTCGCCTGGTGAAAGCGTGACAGGGCTAACGTTGAGTTGTGCAATATCGGCTGATGCATTGTAACATGCACACAGGCCGAGCGATCTGTGGGTGGACCGTCTTCCTGAATGCGTTTGACTGTATCTGTAAGCCACTTTCACGTGGAGGCATGTAATACCAGAACTTACTTGCCTTTGGTGCGAACAGCGAAACAAGTGCAGTTAAAATTAACTCAGATGCCCGCAAAGTTTATTTCTCTAAAAAGATTTTAGGGCTGTTTTCCTCAAAATGTCTGCATAAAATTTTTGTCGAGATTTTATTTTGCTTAGCTTTTGATTAGTGAGGATTACGATGGGGGTTGAAAAAGAAGATTGGACGAGGTTTGAGAGCTTAATGCCAACCAAATCAGTCGAACCACTCTTAAGCACAAGGGCTCATTCGGCTTCGTTTGTTTCCTTGCATTCGTTTAGTCATCCATTGTACGCACTTACCATCAGACGGAAATGCTACCGAGATCCACTTACAAGTTTGAGGATGCAAATGCATGGTTCCAATTTCCCAGCAGCACATACGCAATTTCATTGATTTCACGGTAATTGTGAACGAGGGAAACGAAATAGCTGGGTTCGGTGGTAAAGTGTAGCATGAAAAAGCGAAATTTTCCTTCATCTCTTGTCAAGTCAGCTAGGTAAAATAAGTAGATGTATTCTTAAATTTGGATTTTGAATTGCTACTCCTAGATGGCATCGGATCATTAGAAATTTCGTCGCCTTCGATCAAATCTTTGTCTACAGCTAGTGCTAGTGCTCGCATACGCGAGCAAAATGAATTCAGTGGCTAAAATGAACTCCGATGCCCACACAGTTGTTGGCCTGAAAAGTTGCAAGGACAGTTGTATTTAAGATGGCATCATCAAGCCATTGTCAAGACTTCGCTTTGCTTAGCTTTCGTTATTTATTTCGTGAAGCCCAATGGGCTTACAACGATGCTTTGAAGCATCTGCGCTGGTTTAAAAATGCGGACAAGAGGTGTTCTGAACAAGCATTTCTCATCGAGGTGAAGGCAAAACAAAACCTGCCGTTTCTGCATGCTCTGTTCCGTATGCAGCAAGGCAACCATTTCCATCTAAGTTGGTGTGTTAGCAGGAATCGCTTTTTATACACAGAATCGCCTGATTATATCAAATGGATGCAAATCTTTACTTGGATTAATAGCACCAGAGAAGCATGAGACTGGGTGCTCCTGAATTTCACTGTTAGGACAAACATATTTGAGTGAAGTCAGTGAGGTAGAGCGCCTAACGCCTAGTAATTACCGAATCTATTTGGAACTGGTGAAGGACTGTGTCTTCACTTCACGACGTGGTCTTCGGACCATGCTAGTTACCAACTGGACCTTCTGTATGGCGGTGATTATCATGCCATCCATATATCTCCAGATGACCATGACATCAACAAAAGACTCATGTCAATACGTTTATGAGCTCTTTATAGGAACGTGTTTGAATCTGCTTGTCTGTTGGTTGCTTTGATAACCAAGGACAAAGGAAGCAAACACCAGTCATTAAGGCAAGCATTTAGAGGTCGATTCAACGAATGGCTTAGCATTAGAGTTAAGTAAAGAGAGAAAATGGAATGCTTGATGAGGACGCGCAACAATGGAGAATGACGCAAAAAGAGTGGAGTTACTGAGGCAAACGTGTGAAAAGCCAGCTTGAACTTGTGTGCCAGAGAACAACATGTAGGCGCATGCACATTAGCCATGTGGTTTGTTCAAGTACAAGCAACGTATTGCAACCGAATTTCTGGATATATCTGACCTCCTTAAAAGCACCTTCCTGAGGACACGTGCAGAAGCAGAGTTTACTTTTTCTTGCAAATAGTTAGTGAATGCGAGTAAGAGTAACTTTAATAGCTAAAGCTAGAACAATATATATATATATATATATATATATATATATATATATATATATATAATATGCCGATTACTTTACCTCCAGATGTGGCTGAGCAGAATTCTGGAGAATAAACTTTGCCAAAATAACGTGGCTTGGATACAATTACATCACAACCATCTGATATAAAAGGCGAACACGTCATGTTGATTGTAGCATTCCGAGACTCCCTCGAAGGCAAATGAAGGCGGAATTCTAGGGTGGAACACATATATTCAACGGACAGAGGGAAATAAGCTGCTGGCATGGCTTGGAGGCTAGCCTACGCAGCTAGGCTAATACGGCCACCTACATCTACACCTACACTGCATTGCCTCTCTCCTCTTTCGAGCGCCGTTCCCGACGCGACCCTCGGTACGTCTCCCGCGTCAGCCATCACAACATACTCAGTGCTAACCATGCCAGTCGCCGGCATTCGACGCTATTGAGGCGATGCCTGACACCAACGTCAGTGATCTTGCTTGACAGTGCATTGCACTTCGAGTTTCGTTTGGCTTGGAAACAAAGTTCAGAATAAGTGGTTCCGCCGACCATCAGTATGTTCGTAAGGAGGCGTTAGCCTCCGATCTCCTTAAGCAAGTATATTAGGGGTAATCTTCGAAACGAAACTTTCCAGGTGGTCCATAGCTAGTGTCGCTTCAGTTGTTGATAGCTTTCTTGTAGAACACCGAAATGGGGTAGATGCCGGAGGCGGACGTCATTCTTGGCCCATCCGTAGCATGTGCACTTCCTTCGCACCGCTGAAGCATGCCACAAGCGGTAGAGATCGGGATAAAACCCTATAGAGTCGGGTTCGCTTCCCGCTGCCACCAATGTAGCGTCCCGAGTCTCCCTCGATGGCAAATGAAGGCAGAATGCCAGGGTAGAATATATATATTCAACGGACAGAGGGAAATGGGCAGCTAGGGCAATACGGCCACCTTTGTGTCATTAGCCAAAACCAGAAATTCCAACAAATAAAGTATGGCATTGATTGCTTGCTATTCAGGTGCCAATTATCCATGCGCATAAACCAATGCAATCCATTTTTGCTTCGTCGACAAGCCAATAATGACAGCAATCGTGCTATTGCCATTGGGCCAACAAAACATGCTCATTTTGAAAGTTTGGCAATTTACCTTGCAAAGAGGCTTACGAAAATCCTCGTAGGGTTCTGACTGCAAGCACCTTTAAGGCTGCACCAGTCAAAAGACGGAATAGAACCCATTCAGAAGATCCATAAATGGAGATTAAAAGAAGGCCCAGCATTTTGGCGTAGGACGTTCAGCCATCCCAGTGCCTCCGAGTCGATATTCACATTCTCCAGGTGAGCGGAGTTTGACGGAACTCACGGCTGGAGTACAACTCAACTCAATGAGGTAAGTAGACATCACTGCAGTAATTTTGCCCTAAAGGAATAGGTGTTCACATCTGCATTAAGTTCAGCTATAATAAAATTACAAATTGCAGAACAACCATCCCAATCATCCACAGTAGGGTGCCATATTGCCTAATCGAAGCTTAAATCGACTAAAATTTAAGGTAAGATGTAAGGAGGCGAAATGAAATCGGTCAGTTACCGACGCTTCCGAACATCACTCACTCAGGGATTCGGACGCAATCTGGCACCTCCCTTGTAACTTATGACCTTGGCCTTAAGTAATTTGACATAATGACTTGTCGAGAAGGATTTGTAATGATTGGAAATATGCTTTTTTGCTAAAGCGTAGATTTTGCATTTTATTTTCTTGTTATTTGCATTTGCATCGATAATAGAGCGAGCTTAACACTCCATCCATGTTGATCATATCGGTTGAAAGGAGAAAATGGAAAAACAATTTTGAGCAAGTTGCCATTGGTAGCGACCTAAGCTGCATACTCCTATTGTGATAGGTATGCATTAGGAGCAGATAGTAAATTCCAAGCAACTTTAATGCTTTGGTTTCGTAATTCTACAGAAGTTGGCATTGCTGATATTCGGTCCTGTACCATTGCAATGGCATAATTGCATCCCCTACTTCTTTGCTTTCACATGTTTGAATGAAAAGCCAAAGTGTTCAACTCCTTTATATGGCAATTGCGTCTTAGCTGGCTTTCATTAGCTTTCAGCTTGCATCAGCATGCACCTAAACATGAAAACATCTGAAATCGGATTTTCTGCCGGACCGCACCAATTGCGTGGCGTTGCAGCCAAGTATAATGTCAACTATGTCTCTCATTGACGTTTCTTTGCCTAGACCTCCTCAAGTTGGTTTGAGACGGGCCTGATGCAGGTTTATAGTCTGTAGGACTTGTGCTTCAAGAGTGTGGGTAAGCTGCACTCAAGGGTATCCTTGTTTTTCATCAGAAAAAAGGTCGAGAATGCATCAACGCAAGACCAGCGCTCTTAGCTGGTCTCATCGACAAATGCTCAGTTGTCATCTGCCAATCGGTATGTAAGCCTACCGTGGGTGATGTTTTACAGTTCGCGCATTTAAGTCATTTTCCAAGTTCTATTTTCAGGGCTGATTCAAAATATCTGCTTTTCTTTTTAAGTTTGTCAGATGCGGCAATCACCAAAGCGCGCAGATGCATCTGCAGTCAAACATGGTCAGGCTGTAAGAGGGCCTTCAGGATGAAGGAAACTTGCATTTAACGTGTATGGATCCATTGTAAGAGCCCTATTGGAATCACTCTTGCGAAAGTTCCCACCTTGCAAATCAATTGTCGGGACTTCGATGTTCCACTGCACTCTGATTCGCAAGGTGTGATGCATCTCAAGAATAAATCCAATGGAGCTCATACTATGAATATATACATGTCAGTTCTAATTGCCTTCATTTCGTAGACTTTTCTTCTGCGTTATGGTGGAATAAAATTCAGCGAACGGAGGGGTCAGGGCTATTGGCATGGCCCGGCGTCCATCCATCTGGCTAGGCCGATACGTCTTGAAACATACCTCTTGGGTGAGCGGCAGGAACACAACGTAAATCCTCCGACACCGGCAAACGCCGTCCCACAGCTGCCTATTAATGTACTCTCTATTAACGCTTTGTCAAAGACAATAAAGATGTCTCAAAACAAACAGCCTTGGCGTATTTGGCGTAGTCGAAGGGACGGTGAGAAGAAGAAAGAAGTCCCCACAAATGCTGCCTTTGTAAATGACGAACAGAGGATCTGGAACACTGTTAGCATGAACCACGGAGGCATCGCCTACGGGTCAAAGAGCTTGTCTGGTTATCCTTGAAGCGAACACCCTGCCACCAAATCTTAATCTAGTATTAAAAAATATCTCGATTTCCTAGTTCCTATTCCTTATGTTGTTTCCCTTCGATATTGTTATTTGACTCGTAATGACAAAAAGGAAGAGTAGGAGGCACTACAGCTCCTTGATCGCGACTTCTGCAATCGTAAAAAATCAGATCTGCTATCTGATTCGTTACTTGTCGCTTGTGCCGCATCGCCCTGATTGACGGACTCTTTGTTCCAGACCCGCATAGGCAACACAAAAAGGTAGCGACACAGGAGACGAATTGCCTCAACCAGACGTGAGAGTATTTGCCGGTTTTATGTGCCGTGTCCACTTCAGTCTGAGGAAAGAAAGGAAGTGGGTGAGCCAGAGGAGGGAAAAAGCGATTAAATGTGGTGCAGCGATTTGGTAGGCGTGTGGGTGAGATCGTGTTGGCGGAGGGTAGAGGTGAGATTAAATGAACGGCTGGCTAAACAACAAACGAACAATTGGAGGATGGAGCTGCCTAGTTGGTCGTCTGGAAGGATAAGTTAGGAGGCGAGGATGAAACGAGTGCGTTTTTCGCACCCACATACACTCAAGCACACACACACGCACACGCTTCTACCTGTTTTGCGCAACATTAATTAAGGCGACTCCTCAACAGGGCGGCAATGAAAGTGTGCAACGACACACACAAACTTGGGCAAGCAGACAGATAGGTGCAGATGCATGGGGGAGACAGAGAAGGCGATCAAGGGCTGGAAGCTTGCATTCTCACCCGTTATTGTAGAACATCAGGTAGAGACATACTCTACTAAAGGGAAAAGAATTAGGCAGTGATATAAGCAGGTGAGTTTGACCAGTTTACAAATCGCAAAGTGGAAGCGATACGTTCACCTTCGCTCTCGAAGAGGTGAGTGGAGGAAGGGAGGCGGTGTGGTGTAGGACAAAAAAGGGAGAGAAGAGACGAAATCGTAAACAAGATCAAAATTGAGTGGAGCGTGATTTGATCAGATCCAGTATACTCTGTGCAAGCCTGATCTAGGTTATGAATCTTTGTTTTATTTAATCATGTCATAATCGGGAATAAGTCCTGTGGCCAGATGACGAGGAACTTACAAAGAGAGTGCTGGCAGCCGATGAGGTAGGAAGAGGAGGCAGAGGAGAATTGATGATGAATTTGGAGGAAGGGAAGATGAGAGAAGAGTAAGAGGTGCATGGAAGCAAGACGTTCTCGCGTCACTAAAGTGGGAAAATAAAGTTAATGAACTGAATGGCACGCAGTATTCAATCCTTTTTTTAGTTAAGTTAAATAAATGAAACACATACGGTGGGAGATAATGGTGGAGAGCCTATTGAACGTGGTAGGAAGTAAAGGATACCCTCACCGAGGATGCTTTTGAGTGGAGCATGAAGTTGAAGACGTAGACCGGAGAGCTCCTCTACACCCATTTCAAAGACAACCCATCCTTAATATTTGCGATAAAGAGAGAAAAGACCTCAGATCGCATGGCATGGAGATGTGTTGATTTTATTAGGCGGGCAAAACTCAAGCGTTGAAGTCGGCTTTAATGGTAACGTATGAGGCGCTTCTAAGGATGAGGCATGCACAATAAATCAGGCAGTCCTGTCTACCTTCCTTTTCCTATTTTATGCAAGCCTGTTATAATCCAGCCGAGGTGACTGGTCTGTTCTGTTCTAATTCATTGTATTCTAGTCGGATCTAGTTTAGCCAAGTCTCGCGCACCGCGCTACAGTGCTTTCAGAGTGAAATATGGATATTGAGCTGCTTACCTGGTGATTACAAACGCATGTAGGCGACAAGTGATTGCTTCTTCTCTGCTGTGGCTCTTCTGCTTTCTCTCTCATCTCAGAATGAAGTGAACATGGCACATGAAACTGGCGAAAGCTCTTACGCTAGGTTTGGGCGTTTTGTCTCCTGTGTCGCCACTGCTCTGCATCTGCACAGGCAAGGTAAAATAAAGGCGCTCGTCAATCAAAGCGATGCATTGAAAGTAACAATTAATGAACAAGTTGACAGAAGTACTTTTTTATGCAGAAGTCTCAACTGGAGAGCTGCAGTACCTCCCACTCTTCCGCTTTAGAACTTCGAGGTTAACGACGATATCGAAGAGGGAACGACATAAGCATTACTTAAATCCCCTTAGAAATGAGAAAGTCGACAGCCAAGTCAAGCAGATACTGTCAGCGAAGGGAATCGATGACTCATCTCGCCAGGATTGGTACGAATCTAGCGAATGTGAGTTTTTGATGTGTATTCCCGAATTGTTGCCACGCGTTACCAAAGGCAATAGCAGTAAATGCATTAGCATGAATATTTATCTAAAAGAGACAAAAAAAATGATTGACGCAGAGGTGGAGAGACGAGAAGCCGTCAAAATGAAATGAGTGAGGGTAAGGAAGGGGAAGAGAGGATTGGAAATAAACTCCATGGGATAACTCTACACAGTGTTGTGGCGCGGCGTTGTTTATTTTTTTTCCTTCAATCCCTATACTATTCACTCAGGTACTCATCCATCCAAGTGACTAAGTAAAAGGCGAAAAAAATTCGAATTTATTAGTGGTCCACTCGTAGGAGTCGGTCACAGCTTCCCTTTTTCGTGTGATTTACACGGATATCAAGCAGGGTAAGTGGTGAGAATGGCACCAAAGTGGATCGTGGAAAAAATGAGAGAAAGCAAAAGCAGAGGTGGAGAGAGTAAAGTATCTGCATAATGCCACTGCTAAAAGGGAAGAAATCGGTTTGGGTAGCATATACTATGCTCCCAATCCGTCAAGCAAACTGTTCTTCTTGAAAATGCACTGCTCGTTATGCCCTAACCGAATTTGCTTTCTTTGTACCATATTCTTACACATCCGCATTGTTGCTGTTTTAATCTAAACCATTCTAGCTTTGGCATGAGCGCGCATACTTTACCCTGCTTTCGCATCTTTTATTACCCTACTCTCCCAGTATTCTTTGCAAATATAGACAATTCACACTATAGATTTTATAATGAGAAATGCTGCAAGGACTAGCAGATTGAAGTAAGTTGCTGAATCTCATTTCTGAGTGATTGCGATCGACGCCCATAATCTTCCAGCTTTCCTTCCCAAAACAGACATTTTAAAATGAAAAGTTTCGCAATGTCTTTGAAAAAGAACTCGCAGCTAATTCTTGATTCTAGTCAATTCTGGAACGGCATGAATAAGGTTGAAAGGAGCTCTATACACTTGCCAGTCCTGAATTCGCTGCCCTCACCACACCGGAATTGTGGGATTGCAAAATGAGTGCTACCGCGAGCAATCGCAGCAGGGACCCTGCTATCAAGTCCCAATACTGATCATTCCTGGAGTGAATTTGCAGATTTATGTGCTATCGAAACTTTCTTTTGCAAAATTGGCTACTCACACACCAAGCATACAAGAAGTGTCAGATCTTATCAGGAGAAATGCCGCAAGCAATTACGGAAGGGAGCAATATGTTAAACTTCGTTTTGGATTAACGTAAGATCAAAAGGAAACAAAAGCGTTATGCTCCAAACCCTTGCTAAAAACGTTCATGGAATGAAACACGCACAGAGGAGTTTGTGCATTCGCGCATTATCATTTTTCGCACCAACTTAGGCGCTCTTATCATCGACCAAAGCCTGGTTTTCGCAACAAAATACGAAAAATGCTGCAAGTAATTAGTAAATGGAATAGGCTGCTGTGCTTTGAACCTAGTTGATTCTGGGCTTAAATGAACAGAATATAGCGCATTTCTATGTGCTTGTGTCATCTCAGCTTTCTTTACCAACGAGGCTTCCTCGACTATCGACGGTGTCCAAATTACATCGCGCAACACGAGGAACATCATAGCTGCCAGGAACGGGTGAAAGAGCTGAGTACGAGAGCAAATAATTGCAGACAACAACTAAGCAAATTGTCATAGCTAAGTGCCTATGCCATCGCAGTTTTCGTGTCTAAATCATTGGCAATACACTGCGGCCATTCCCAAACAGCAAATGTCTTACAATTGAACTGCAACTACTTGGAAGGGAAATAACCTAACCTTTGTTGCCAAACCTTAGTCAATTCTAGCTTAGAGTAAAAAGCATGGCGCAGCTGATATTTGCACTTTCCGTTATTTTCGTCACATCAAACTCTTTTTAATGCCGCAAGACAAAATGGTGTAGTTTAACAGGATCCTTGCCTTTTTGGTGTTGTACCAAACCGTCGGAAAGGGTCTTGTTGGAATCATTTTCAGATCAAAGTAGGAACAGCATAAAACACAGCGCACTTGGGCTAATTTGCCATTGTTTCACATGTGTGCTGTAATTTTTTCCTTGCCTCGAAGGCCTCCAACTACAACCCAGTAGCGATTGAATAACTTGAATTGACCAGCATTTTTAAACACAGCCCGCAGATGTGGACGGTTCAGTAATTCGTGTAGGGGAAATTTACTTCTCACTAATAAACAAAATCATGGAAATAAAGGGTTAAGCCGAAGTATTAAGTAGCTATTGTTAATTTATGCATGCGAGATTAGCTAAGAAACCCTAAAATGCAATTTATTCTTACCTGAGTCATGTGCGAAGTAATGCCAACGGAGCGACTCTGGCTCGGAATCAATCGCCGACGACCTCATGCTCAGCTAATTATGTTTCAGTTAGATGCGATGCATTCTTGTGAGTTTCCTATGCCGCAATGCCAGTTTCACCAAGTAATCCTCAGTAGTTAAGACGTGTTCTCAAAATTACATTGCGCACCTTTGCCATCACCATGACAGTGCATTGCAACAACGAACTAAATATGCTGGAGAGACAGAAGGCGGTTACCGCTAATGACTTTGAAAGATGATGAGTAAACTAGTTAAAATAAAGACTTGTTTCGACTAACGTAAAATGCAATCCGCAGTTGACTTATGTCCTGAAACTTACAGACGTATTTTGTATCAATATTCATTTTCGTTTTTGGAGTGATGTGTGGTATATTAACAAATGAATAAGTCGCATGAGCATTATGGGACGAAATTTATCATTAATTATATGTATCAGCTAATATTTTGCACAACTTTTTTTATTTGAATTTTGTTCTTTTGCCTTTAAGTAGGATATATAACAAACGCGCCTTATCCATTCCTCACAAGTATCGCATCATCTTCGAATCAAAAAAAGAGATCGCCCGTGCTCACTGTGGTTGGGGCTCACATTAAACATCGTTAGACAGTGCTATATGCCATTTTAGGCACTCATTTACACGTATCGTGTCCCAAAACATGGCATAATAATAGGCGAGAGGCATTTACCCACTTAATTCATGCATAATAAACCTTTTAATGTGTAACTAGGCCCCACATGTTTACGATGAAAAGCAACTACAGCGTGAGGATAAGCAGAAAAGTTTATCCAAAGTGCTTAACACTTCCTATTGAGAGTGAGGCAGGCCCACAATTACGCAGCAGTAAGGCGATACGCGCTTGCTAAAATTCCAAGTATTACTACATCACGTGTACCAAGTGTCTTGTCAATTGTAAGCGATCACTACGTTAGATTTAATTTCAGTCACAACTAGAAACGGGATCCTAGACACCAATGTAAATCGAATTTTAGACCAGCTCACGTAAAAGCGGGAACCTTATTGTCAATGCGCGTCAATTGTAGGCTTCATATCGATCTTATTCAATTTTAGAGGTCAGGCAGTGGCATGGTAGGCCCTTTGGTATCAATAGAGGTCGATTTGTAGATTTCATGACCTCCACTAGATCGATTGGGGAGGGATGGCACCGCTGATAAAGACAGTCTCAGAGTATGCACAGCCTCTTCCCCTCTCCCCAGATAATCAAGCAGATCATGGAATAGGGTACATCTTGCGAAATGTCGGAGTCATAGCTGTAGAAAAATCCCCATCTCTCCTCTTCTCACACCCCAGCCTCACTTAATACGCGTTTTAAAACCGTACATTTGTATTCCATGCGACAAAATTTTCGCGTCGGATATTTGATGACAGGACATGGAACTTGGTTGTCGACACACATTCCATTTTAATCTAACGATAAATCTAGATATCGACAAGAGTTCAGTGTGGATAAATGTGTCAACGTAATTGTGACCGTGGCATTGGCAGGATTGAATTGCGGACGAGAAGGCCAGCATGCATTTGCTGTGATGATGCAGTAGAAAGCTGTATTGGCTAGTGGAAGGGAAGAAAGGGTGAGCAATGAAGGCTTGTAGGCTTGTAGGCTTCTGGTCTGCGTCGCACCATGGAGGTTGTGCTGCGTTGGTGCGGGTTAGTACACATGTGGGTGACGCTAGTGGAAGGCTCTGGTGTCCGTGCAGCCATGGAGGTAGTGCTACGTCGGTGTGGGTTAGCACATGCGTGCTGAAGCACGGTGGAAGAAAGCCCGCGGGCGGGCGGTTGCTGGCACACCCAACATTACCCACCTCCTCCACCTCACTCTTCCGCCTCCTTCCCTATCACATTTGTGCGCCTTCACATCCATGCCACTTCTCATCACGCATCGCCTGAAGAAAACACTTACTGCTATTTTACGACTGGCTGCATTTATTTTAATTTTCCTATGATAGTGTCTGCATCACTATGCTTCGCCTTTAAAAATTTATTTAAATTACTTCGTCTTAGGTATTGGGAGATCATGCGTAAGTCTATCTACTCAATCTCGATGGTGTGATGCGTTTTTATTGTTTTCCCTCAAATGTAGAGAGTTATTGCAAGCTATGCTTCAAAAACATTAACGACATCACCTTTCCTTTGAAATTGGCAATAGATTTGCGTTACCAAACGCAAAATTTGCAATTTGATATCTGGCTGAAGTCTCTTTGCTTTGTTTTGCTTCGCGCCGCCTTCTTATGTCTGTAATCGTATGATCTTTTTCCAACCATCACAAATCTACAGCTAGCCTTCCAAACTCTAAGTTCGCTCGACCATCTGTTGGGAATAAGATGGTTTGAAACGGTCAAACTGCTCTACTCGAAGGAAATATAGCAAAATTAGCCGCGAAAATGGCATGCCAAGTGGTGTGTAGGCAGACACGTTCAGCACATTAATAACGAGAAAGGTGCGAATGAGGAGGTGTTTGTAATGATAATACAGAGCTTTTTCGTCGCGCATCTACCACCATGGCACCAACCAGATTAGCGACTTTCGATACGATAGCCGCCCTGCTCACGTTCTAGGCCACAGCATCCAAAATCCTCGAACTCAAAGCAAAAGAGAGAAGAGTATTCATGCAAGTTTCGTCGGAGCGACTAGCGCTTCCATCCCTATTTTACATATTGTATTTGTGTGGGAAACCACACAAACGAACCATTTAACCTATTTTGTTGAGGTGACAACATTGGGGTAATGAGTTGAAGATAGCCTGCCTTTTTTTCAAATAGAGTACAATGACTTCTATAGACGCAAATCAAATACCCTCTTCTCACCTTTAATAGATGCTAATCGAATTTCCTATATATAAAAGGCTCAATCAAGATTAAAGATCGAACATACGCTTTAGTAGGCGCTCGTAAAACCGTAATGATTTTGGCTAGAAACACTCGTGGTTTACTAAAGAGTTTAATTTGTGTCCTGATTCTACAGGTTCTTTAAAGGTCTGCGCAGGAAACCCATATATTCCAACCCTGCATAAGAGCTCGGGCCAAGTTTGCATTATATATCACTTTTGGGTCTCAGGGTAATACAAGCAACGTTAATGTGAGTCGAGAATGCAAATAGGTCATTTAACACCACCTCAATGAAATGTAAATTGGCGTTTGACATTCAGCAAATAGCAATAATGCTGCCAATGTTAGACTTAGAACTTGGCATATTTTATGTTTTATGCCAATATTCGACTACTTTTAGCCTTGCATTCATTACCCTAGGTTTAGTCTTGTCTCTCAGGGCAATATACCTTCTAAATTAATTAACCGTTATAAAAAAATTAGGCATTAACACACCGCTTTGAATGGCCTATGCGCGTCAAATCACTTGTCTTGCATTTTGGCGTTTGCTAAGAATTGATGGCATCGCATCTTAACTCACTTCGCAAATGCTCACACTTGACATTCTCCTTCTTAGTGTTTGCAATGGGGTCGCATTTGACCGCAACGTTAAACCGACTGATGCTGGGCCTAAACGACTTTTATACAATACAATGTACATTGCTAACGGAGCTGTAGTAAGAAGGCAGAAAATACTAATGGTGTTGAGGGGGAGGGTGTAGGGGATGGTCAATAGGCTAGGTTAATGGTATGGATGTGAACAACTATGCCAAAGTAGCGGCTAACAAATTTGGTAATGGCTTGAGCTCCTCCTACCCTGGTGCGGGGTTCCAAGAACATCAGCACGAAGATGGCGTAGACCCAAGATTTGCAATCGACAGTGCTGTGCTAAATTTATAAGCACGAGGTTACGTTCTCATAATGTCATAATGCTAGCGTATCTGACCGCTAGTAATGCAAGTGTTTAATGCATGCATTTGGTAAACGCATAATACTGGGTCGCATCAAATGATGTGTAGCCTATTTGTGCGCTACAGGTTGAGTTTAAATGTCATTCAATAAGTGCCATTTTGATAAATGGGATCTTGAGTTTATCTGCTTTTTTTCTGAACAATCACATTAAATCCACAGCCACGCCTTGACTGCATTCCTAAAACCAGCAGGCGCAGACAAATGACGCAAACAAAACTTTAAAAAAGGAGGAATTCATTCTTTTGCCGTTAATGCCAAGGTGGTAATAATGTGGGTTAGGGTTTCTCGCTCACTACAGACACAAATAAAAATGCTCTCAAACTCCTCGACTCGAGCAAATTTGTTTTCCCTTCGTAACTTTGCTGTTTGCTCTGAACTTCGATGGCATCGGCGGTTCGTGTGTGCCTAATAGCCGCAGCGATGCAGATCGCGGCTTATGCACTTTTTCTCTGCTTTTTCAAAAGCTGGCTAAGCTGTGACCTTGAGTTTCTCTGAATTAAGAAGTATAAATCCACTAGGCCCAACGACATGGAAGTGGAAAATCAAATGAATAGGTGGAGAGAGATAAGTTGGTGATTAAAAGAAAAAAGAAATGGTTAGAGTGTAAAATTATGGTGATCTTTTCAGAAGTGCATTGAAAGCAGAAGGGTCGAATGCTGGGCCACATGCTGCACCTTCGTTATGAAGTGCATGTAGCGGTATCAAAGAGGTACGTTTGTAATCATATAGGCGAGAGGCGAGAGGACGAAAATCAAAGCTTGTTCTGGAGCAGTGGATAGATTCCCACGAAGTAGACAGTGTCACCTCATACCCTCGTAATACGCCACCCGCTGATGCTTCGACTAATGTAATGAAGATGTCAAAGAACACCTGACCATCTCATGCCAAGGGCAGTAGTGGGATAGCGGAGGAGAAGGAGGAAACCCCACATTGTTGGAAGCGTCGGCGGACCTTCTTCCATTAAGGGTGGTATGAGCTTAAAAGACGAATTCAAAACCGCCAAATTTATACCTCATAAGTATTCTGTTGACCCTTTGTGCACTTCCAAAAGATTTGTTCTCGGTAACAAAGCCGCCAAGGCCTCACATAACTCCGATATCGACCGATGATGTCCAGCTTGCTGTCATTCACCGGGAGTGGTCACTTATCGCGGATCATTTTCAGTGTGAACAGAAAAGTGGTAGGGGTGATGAGAAGTACGCTAAATAGCCTTAGTAACTAACAGAACAGGCCATACGAGGCTCACCGCTCTACAGGGCTACCAACTGGGTAGCTGTTCAGTTCAGGTTAAGAGTCAAACCACCCATCATCCTAAGGAAATTCCGTGCAATAAAGATCAACTATCTAAGTCAGCTGATCGAGTGTGCAATTTGTAAGCCTTGGACCCTTTGCCTGTCAACGAGTTCTTAGGATTTCAATTATCATTTAAACTCTATGCCTTCACATCGGACACCTTGTGTTGGTAGTCGCTTGAATTAGGCTTGATAGCTTGAGTAGTGTTGATTTGTCTGTGCCATGTTGCATCGTGCAACCTCCAAAATGATAATATCTGTATTGTCCACACAACATTTCTTCTAATTTTTGCTCAACTTAGCATTTTCGTCTCAACTGCATAGCATTTCAATGGAAGCCCACTCTTGCAAACAGCATCGACAAGGATGAAAAACAGCAGCAGTAAACGCAAAATTCTGTTCTTATTTTGGGCGCATGTCTACCCGTAAAGCATATATTTGAGCGTACGCCCTTAGAAGCGAAGTAAAGTCAGCTCGTTTGAGAACCCCAAAATGCAAACAAAGACGATTTTATTTATTTATTTACAAGCTTAATGGCTCACAACTATACGCGCATTTGTTAATTACGTGGCATTATTTGCCATCGCAAGAAATATCCACACTGCCGGTACCATGTGACATTACGCAATGCGATTCGACGTTTGCCTTTGCATGTCTACTAAGCAACGCTTGATTATTTCTACGCAGTATGACCGCCTAAATCAGAGCCTTTACAATTAACGCAATCTCTGCACATTAAATGCCCTTGCTTTACAACGTCACTATTTTTAAGCTAATGGTAATGGGCTATTGAAAATATGGGTAAAAGCTTACAAGTATCGCCCATATACTAACATTTATTCGTATTCTACCGAAATATTCTGCGCCACATGTCTGCAAAGCGAAGGGAATCAAGGCGTTACAATAAGCTTTGGCAGTGGAATACGCCCGATAGACAAAGAAGCGCCTACAGAAATGCTCTGAAGCCATGTGAGAAAACATTGCCTCCCAGGTCGGATGTTCTGCGAAGCATTCTATACAGCAAATACCACTTTCTGATTCCTCCATCATTTGAACCAAAGTAATGTAAAATTCAGCACAACTTGAGGAAGAATTTGCGCGGAAGATCAAAGCTGTGGATGTGATGCAGAGTAAACACTGCATTTAAATAATTAATCAGTAGGCACACTTACAATAATGCGTTCCGAAGAAATGTCTGCAGAGCAACTCAAAGATTAGAAACGAAGCGAAGCATAGGCAGCAAGAATTGTGACTTCTGACTGTATTAAGTTTCAAAAAAGTCCTTTTGTTGCCTTTAACAATTAAGAAGGCATAAGGCGAGAATAATTGATAGGTTTTGTAATTTCTCTTACAGTTCTGATGATACAATAACCGCCCGAATGTTGTGTGAGACGTTGAGCAAAGTGGACAACGTAGATCCAAGATTGCTGGAGCACAAAACCATATGTTAGATGCTATAAACGTGATCTGATTTACATGATTTGACTGATTGTTGTGCTATTCTTTAGATTAGATTAGTTTATTATTTAGATTATTCATAAGCGCATGTGTGCATGTGCGCAGTCGCATACACAGAAGTTGATACGCATGATGCATCTAAAATTTAAAGGCGCTTACCATGATGGTCACGCGCCATATGTGCAAGCCTTAAGATGGAGTTCTTGAACATGTCGAATCACCTTGTACACCTATAGTTGTACATTTTAGCGCAGAGAACATTGAGTTGGGCGAAAACTTGCGAGAGAGTATGCAATGAATTTAATGGATAAGCAAAGGGAACTTCCGGATCTGTCCTCAGCATTGCATGTGAGTAAGACCTAGAGGAGCGGAAGTCACGTGAAGGACTAGAATTCTGAGCGATGAGGTCCTGTGATTAAAGTTCATTGCAAATCTAATGCTTATCTCTTCGTCATGTACTCTAATTAAAGAGTTAATATAAATTTAGCTTTTCATGTAAGAGATGAGATGCCGGTTGCCATGAAAGACTTTTAATTTTTGGATATTTCTAGAGACTGTATTTCAGAATGCCTTAACGAACCCCTCCACTTATTCCGGCAAGGAGAAAAAACTCCTATATTATCCATAATACGGCAGTGAAATGATAAGCTGTGAGCTGATGTTTCAAACAACTCGGAATTCGTTATTATTGACGATGTATTTGATCCTGCTGCTTGATCTACATTCAGTGTATCTGCCCAGCATTGCACTTTATCAAGAACGGGCACCATAAAATAAGTGTATGTTTCAGGCTCTTGACTAGTTGTGGCTACCTGCTTCTGGACTTACAGCCCGCACTGGTTTTTAAAATACGAGATTTGTCTCACAAGCTCTGAGTCCTGGCACTCAGAGGCAGATTCAAACATGCAATCTACTGCAGTGACCATATCGGTTGTTTGCCCAGAAGACTTCTGCGCCTTAGAAGCGCGCTTCTTGCTTTTGAGTGAATAAGATGCTCATGCAGAAGAAAGCCTGTTTTTTAAGCGATGTAGCTTGTTGCACATCACTAGAGCGTGCCAAACTCACCCACTTAAATGATTAAAACCTTAAAGTCCTATTTCATCCCACATCATGGTGTATGTAAGCAACATTAGGACACGCGGTATTTTTTGATAGCAACTATGAGGAAGACTTATCGATTTGACAAGCACAATGTCAACTGTAAATAAATTTCTTTCCTATCTTTTACTACTTTGCTTTCAAATACTCAGCTTCACCCACCTATTCTTCCAAGACAATGCAACAGCAAAGACGGTGCGAATAAGATATCTGATTGCGTGCTGCAGTCATTCTTGATGCCCATTTTAAGAAGGTTCCCTCTTCCTTTTACCTAATGGTGTAATTCTGACATTAAAAAAGTGTGCAATGTTAAATCTATTCAATTAACAACCCTTATAATTGCATGCTTAATTTTAGACCTTAGCTGTGGTTGCGCTATAGAAAAATGCCAGCCTCATTAATATGATGCCGCTCTCGATTGACTCAGCATCCATTACTCGCATCGTTGTCTCATTTTTGTCAAAGTCGGCACTTCTGTTAAGTGCTGTCTGAGCTGACTATTTAGCCAAACGTTGACTTTTGCTTACTATCATTTCTTTGCAGCTGCTTCACTGATCCTTTTAAGACTAGTTCCTGAAAAGGCTGTTAGTTACGTGATGTGTCTTTGCCTCAGCGATTTCCGAGTATATCGATGGTATAGGCATTAGGAAATGCTAGGAAAAGGAGGAAAAGTTTGATCCTGTCTACCTGAAATGCTGGGATTTCTCCAACATCAAAAATGCTTGCAGTGACCATTAGAGCATGTGACCACGTGGATTTGCACTAATGCGCACACAAATGAGCAAAGTTCTTAACTTAAATGAAATCCCTAAATGGATTCAATTGCTGAGCATTGCTTGGAAGGTCGAAAACCCTACTACTGATAACAATTTGAGGCTTGACTAACGAAATCGTCGACAGTATAACTGCTTTTTCTAATGTTTCTGCTGCATCACTCTCTACGACCCGATATAAGGTGATTAGATTCTGCGATTTCTTGTTTGCAAATGTTTAGTCATAGGCGCCAATGTCATGACTTTTGATGTCGAGTTCGGCATGATATCTTCGCCAGGGCAGTCAGCATATGATGGAAGAGAGTGGGAGAGATTTAATGCGCAGAGAAACGCGTTCCGATCCTACCCAACATTGATTTCACCTAAAGTAATTTTTCTGCTGCACAGTACTGCATAACAGTTCAATTAACTGCTAGCGATTAGGTTTGCCCAGGTCAAATGATAATTCATATTAAAACCGTCTTCTTTTTGATGCATAATAATTAATACGAACTCACTAGACCCTGCGATACAGCATCACTAAATGGCAGTATAAATCCGAAGGTGCTGCCAATTATTTTGTGTAGGCTGCATTAGTGCTTGCCAGTTTATTGTGGGACCAATGGCCTTAAAGAGCAGCTAATCTGCTGCAGTGGTGCAAAATTTGTGCGAGGTACGTGACGGCGAAGATAAGAAACCGAATAGTAGATCAAAGAATTGTTTTCTGACATAATAGGTCAATAGAGTAGTTTTTGAATCAGTGAGTTGGATTGATGCTCTTCTGTTTCCCATCCGCATGCAATAAATCCGCTATTTGATGCACAAACAAGAGTGTTTGCGGCCCTCTTAATGTGGTCCATAAGAGTTACGTCTCAGATCGGAGGACGACAGTTGCCAAGGCTAATGCGCAATAGATTGTGCGAAACAGTAAGCCAATTTACTAATGCCACGTGGTGGCAGCGACCTACATTTCCGTCTGATTGTGGCAACACTGCCTCGGGACCATTACCTTATCATTTACAAAGCAATTTTGTTGTCCAAAGTGTAGTAGAGCTACTTCCATTTCTTATAATATTTTTTCGTAGAAAACAAACGACTAGTGTTTGTGATTTCGATTACACGATCTAGTCTTTTACTTGCTTTAGCATAAAGCGTGATGCTCGAAAAAGACATTAGCTCTTATGCAAATCACTTCCTTACTTTTGTTTGACAGCTTCGTAATATTTACAAATGTACGCTTACAAGGTTTTGGTGAACATGCTAAGATGTAAAAGTGCTTGACAAGAGCGCAGAAATCGGCCACATTCATGCCTCATAATTTGATTGTAGACAGGGAAGTAGAACCTGTACGGCAAAATGCAGGAAATTTGTTAGCATTTGAGTACCAGTATTTCTCCCAAGAGGTGATGCCTTCGCCTCTACGATCGCAGTACACACTTAGTATTTTAGCCACCTTTCTGTGGTGTTTACCGCTTTTGCCTTGGCTGCTACTCTAATTGGCCGTTAGTAAGAGCAAAATCAGAGTTCCATTAATGAATAGGCTATGCATACCGCGATGCGATTCGCATCTCTGTGCATAGACGTCCTCCTTTCTTACGATTTGGAGGATGCACTACCTCAGTCACGGTTCGACTCTTTTCTAATGTCTTCCCTCAAGGTGGAGCCACAGGTCACACGCTGACTTGCTTGACTGCCGGCACAACTGTCCTTCGATAGAACCACCGCAGCCCTACTGACCACTGCAATGACTGAATGAATGGATGAGAAGGCCCCAGGGGAAGGATTATTAGCAATCGGCCCTCTTAAAATTGCTTTTGCCGAGATGACGAGAATCAGAAGGGCCTCACAAAACCATTCAACGGGTAGTAGTGATGACAACATGTACAAAGGGAAAGGACGGATTTAACGCAAGCCTATGACCTAGACCTATTAGGAGGAGCACGTTTTTTGGCTGGACGCAAAGCATTCTGAGTATAATCCACCCATTTTCAGATTTAATTTTGCTGTTGTGTAACAGGGAGGAGGCTCAATAGGCGCTTCATGCTTGAAAGGTGCAATCAAACGATGTGTGAGCAGGTGCCATTTGCACTTCTTCACCTTGACTGACACTCCTACATCATAACGCATGTGAAGGAGGTGGGGGAAAATGAGAAGTTCTACTAATGCTTATGTGCTTTCAACTGCTCCGCATTATCAAAAGAACCTGTCTTTGATTTTCGTTTCCGGATGTTGCTCTTTTGGCTGAACGCTTTTTGACCATCGAAAAAATGACTGTCTTAATATGAGGGAAGGATATGGACAAAAGGTGGAACAAATGGACCAACAAAATGAGGTGAGTGGTTGAAAAATCACAAAATGAGGAGGTGCAATTAATAACCAATCATCTCTCTTGCAGCTTTTTAATGATACGAGGAGGGATGGCCTATTTGAAGGTAAGCTTTACTGGTTTGTAGAAATGCCTCGGCAAGGTATACCGGTGGAAGTGAAATATGAATGCCATTCAGAAGGATTTCCCCGAGGGCAGCATTAACGATGCTGTCAATAATACTGTCAAATGATAGCTTGCTTGGCCAAAGCCAGCGTTCATTATTCTGACTGGCCCACCATCTTACTAACTGAGAACCGCTCTTTGAGGAACTTGGCATGGACTGCCACTTTTGACTTAGCAATTGTTATCGCAATCTGTTCTTCTAGCAAAATATTCCTCGATATTTCTGCCGTTCATAAAAATGATCCTAGCGCCACCTTAAAAGATCTAAAAGCCTAACGAAGAGCAAGTAGCACCAGAAGCTAAAACTTTAGGACACTTACCAAATCATCGCGATTCCGCCTTTCTTCCTAGAAGCCAGTGGATGCGTCTACTAATCAATGCCACGAATATTGGTGGGGTATAGGTAGCTTACGTTCTGTTGCGCATTTCTGGCTCAACGATTTCGCTGGACCTCGTGCCTGTGTAGGTGAAGGCAGGCTCTCCTCCTTATTTGTCCCTTTGAGAAGGTGCATCACCCGCGGCTACATCACGTGCATCTGTGCCCATTACAAAGGGTAATGCATTGGCCTCAAAGTTTGGCAAGGCACGGGTTGGTGTGGAGTAGAGCGTTCGCATTAACTCACTAAGCACTAAGTCATGCTCGACCTACTGCTGTAAATCCTTTTGTCGTCTGCTTTGTGGTTGCTCTATGCTGAAGACAGCAATCATAGCGAAGCCCTTAACAAAGAATCTGTAGCGACTTGCCAGGCTCTCGCGGTTCGTACGGACTCCAGTGATCAACATATTGTTTATTGAGACTATTTGCCATAGGACGTCAACAAGTTAGGGAAGAAAATGGTACTTCTTTGGTTTCAAGGCCAAACCTTCGTCTCCCAGATGAGCTGGCCCTTGTTCTAGATTGACTCTGCGCTCTTGAATGTTATTGAGGCAGAGCATGTGGTATGTTGGATAAATACCATCTGGTGCTATCTGCATCAGGCGTTGGGAGTCGGCTGCAATATCACAGAGTCCAGAGGGCATTGTCTGGAAATCGTAAAGCCCATTTGACTCGATCAAAGGCGTCTTCTCACCGTCTGTTTCTATCGCTTTCATTCATCAGTGAGGAGCAACAGGTAATCCTTTGAATCGTTTATAAGGGGTAACAGGGACGCTTGGTTTTGGTGTGGCATGTACTTGCATGGAGAGGTGGGTAAGTTAAGTAATAGTGCTGAAGAAAGTGGTGGATGAATGCAAAATTAAGTAAAACGCACAGGAGAGCCGGCAGTTAGGAAGCATACATGTCAACTGGGCGGAACGAACATCAAAATCCGTTTGAAGGAAATGCAGGAAACACCGAGATGCGCTAGCATAAGGTAAAAAATGTCCCTGCAGGTAAAATGAATAAATTACACATGAATGTGGGTCTCTCACACACACAGAGAGAAATGCTGTTGTTGTAAAATCCATTATGTTTATGCGGTCGCAACTAAGGTTAGTTAAGGGAAGAAATGGCGCCCTAGTTAGGTTTCTAACGTGCATGCGACTACAAATGGCGTGGATTAGGTGACAAATGCTATTGTAATTTTACAATTAGATACATTTGACTGTGCTTAGTCTATATTGAGGAAAAAAGGCCGCGTTAATGCCTCCTCGTTGTTTTCCTTCATCGTTTGTAATTTTTGTGGTGGAGAAGACCCAAACTGCAAGGCTCTGTTAGTTGTTAATTTGTCATCAGTACTTCCTCTTCCCCCAAAGAGATTAAGTATGCAAAATGCATTGGTCAAGGGCCTGCTTGAGAGTAGAAAATGTTCGGAGTTGATTTTTCTGACAAAGTTCTTTTGTTTCAGTTTGTTTATTTGCCGTTCACCCTGAGTTTTTCCTTGATGAATTAACTTTTGCAGAGTTGTAGTAATATAGGAGTGCTGCTCAAATGTCTCCTTACCTTCGTTTCAGAATTCCTACTTCAGTACACTTTAAGGTTGACGCTATCTGATTCGATGCATTTTTGCAACTATTTTGCACGGATTTTTCGCGGACAAGGTTTTTCTTTGAAACATATAACCAACAATGATTCGTTAATTTGCATCAAACAGGCTTCGCTTAGTCAAGGTGCGATCATCGGATAGTTAAGTGTCAGTTTAAAGAGGAGCAGAAATGTTGGATCCTACCTAGCCATTGGTCAAGAAGGGACTAAAGGCGACCTTATAGTTTATCAAATACAAATGCTTTACATGGCGTCGCTTACTTGGTCGTTTTCACGGACACATTTGGGCGCATTCGTGACAGCCTCTTCTTCTATGAATGGGCAACGTAAACAGGCGAAAGCGATTGGATGACTGACTGTTTGGGTGGAAGTTTGGTGTTTGTCACTGTGTGAATATATATGCAATTAGATTAGTCTATCACTTACCGGAAGGCAAGAAGAAGTGAAAATTTCAACTGAAGTTGGAGGGAGACAGCAAAAAGGGTAAATAAGAAATGTCAAACCTCAGCTATTCAGACTATAGATGAATAAGTGAGCAATTTAATAAATAAAATAGATTTATTGCTAATGGTCTGGGTTACCGCAAAGCACCGAGACACATTGCATTCGCAGATGAAGAACACATCATTGGTGATGTCACAAGAAACCAGGCTAAACTGAATCCCACGAATATGGTGTATGGTGTAAAGCTTCTGGACGGACGTCATATAATGATGAGGCAGTGCAAAGTGATATGAAGCACTGGCCATTTTGAAGTAATAGATTTAAATGGGAAGTCAAAGATTGAAGTAAAGTACTATGGTAAGACAAAACATTTCAATGCGGAGCACACCTCATCCATGGTGCTGCTGGAGATGGAGAAGAGCATAGAAGCCTCCTTTGGCGAAGTGGCAAATGTCATGATCACTATTCTGGCGTATTTTAACAGCAATTAACGTGAGGCAATTACTATTGCAGACAAATAGCGGGTTTAGTATGTTTTGCATCATTAGTGAGCCTATGTCAGCTGCTCCTTCCTACGGTTTGGACATGAG
This sequence comes from Taenia hydatigena, assembly GCA_036345935.2. Taxonomy (NCBI): domain Eukaryota; kingdom Metazoa; phylum Platyhelminthes; class Cestoda; order Cyclophyllidea; family Taeniidae; genus Taenia; species Taenia hydatigena. The sequence goes on along the minus strand of JADWOT020001065.1, from coordinate 40,374 downwards.
GACTGGCAGGAAACGCAGTGTGCTTGTCTTTGATTTGGATGGTGGTACTTTTGATGTGTCCATACAGAGAATGAAAAATTTGAGGTGAAAGCAGTTGGTCGTGACACGTATCTGGGTGGTGGTGACTTTGATTCTCGGCTGATGGATTACTGTGCTGGGACAATTAAGCGAAAACATGGAGAAGAGATTTGACTTATAGCAAAAAAGCCTTCGGTCGTCTCCGAAAGGCGTGCGAGTATGCAAAAAGAGCGCTGAGTTTGCTTAAGCACACGAACATCGATGTTGAGGACAGAGATTTCCCTGAGTCCATTTTACGGTCCCGTTTTAAACTACTGTGCTCCAATCTCTTTGATAGAATTTCGACTATAGTAACCAAAGCGCTAAGATAGGCGAGGTTGGACGAGGTCGATGTCTGCAAGCTACAACTGGTGGGTGGGTCGACGCATATTTTGAAGATGTAACATTTACTGCAGGACTACTTCAGTGGTAATAGGTTTACCAAGTCCATTAGCCTGGGCGAGGCAGTGGCGTATGATGCGACGTGGCTGGTGTTCAGCATGGTTGATAAACTGTTACAGATGATTCTAAAAGTGAAACTATTATCGGTGAATTAGACGGCGCCAGGTGGTGTGATAAAAACACTGATGAAGCGCAATATTAAAGTTCCGACGAAGAATACAGTGATCATTACAGATTGTGGCAATCAATGAGACATGCATGAAGGTAGGCATGGGGTGATAAATGACAACAACATGCCAGGTATCACACTCCTACTTAGCGGACTCCCTCGGATGGAGGTTAACTTTGCTATTGACGTGATAACGTTCCCATTGTATCAGCGGTGGACAAGATGTCAAGGGAGCAGGTTACCCTCCATACTGGGGCACTGTCGCCACTAGCATAAACAGACCAAGCAGATGATTAAAGAGTTTAAGAAAATGAAGCAGGAGAGTGGGAAGCGGCAAAGTCAGATGGTAACTAGAAATATTCTTTAAAAATACACCTCAACCATGCGATCGAAGATGGGAAGTGGCAGGATAAGGCGAAAGACATCGAAGGAGCAACGCAAAAGAATAGTAAGTGTGAGGCGACAATTAGGTAGAGAGACTTCCACCATGAGGTTACAAAGGGGACTTTAAATGAAACCTCAAAAATGTGGAGAGTGTGCGCAGCCTCATTATTGTAGTAAAGAAACACGGTTCCTAAGCAGAGGAATTCATGACAGGATTGCAAATTTGCAAGTTAAATTTAAATCATTTAAGCCATCGGTGAAGTGGGAAGCAAGGTCTGCACTGGAACCTGGACCGAGCACTAGAATATTTCTTGGTCCTATTTTTTGCTTCCAAATTAATCTTGGGCCACGCAAACGCACCGATCCGCCAAATTTCTTTCCAACAGTCAGCATCTCCCTTGAAGTTAAGTCGGCGATTTGGTGTCCAATCGCTCGAATGAATGAGATTATGAGCACAGAGGTAGCTTGCCAGTAACCTTGTGATTTAGAAACCCTGTTTGCAATGTATTCTTACAGAACTTGAGTACTCGTTTTTTTTTCCACTGCAGCCCTTCCCATGTATGCTTTGTAGCTAACATTTTGCCATTAGTGCTGGTCAACAAAAATACAATGCACTTTTAGGCATGTTTTTACTTTATCCTTTGGCAAATACCATAAAAACGATGACTCACATAATTTATGGCTATTTGGCAAAACCGATGTCTCTAAACACTGCTTCTATTGATGCTACATTGAGGAACTAACTTTTATGCCAATGAACTAAAGTTCTTGCACGGATTTTGCTTCTACTACCAATCACATTGAGCACCCTTGCAGCATTTCAAACATAAGTTGTAAGTGCTTATTATCCGACACCCAAGGGCATTGTAATATCGCAGTTGGGCTGTCACTTGAATTTTACGAATGCACATGGAGAGGCACGCAAAAACCGCCACCATCACACATTCGTGACGCTTCTTAAAAAATTTTGCCAAAGCAGAATTCCAAGACAGACAAAAATTTTGGCAGCGAAGCGTAAATATAGATGCGTTCGCAGCGTTGGGTATAAATTAGAAGAAAACGTTAAGGCCAATAAGGCGTTAAGAGCTATTCCTTTGCAAGCGATGCAACGTCTTTTTTGTGCTCATCTGTCACGTTCTGGGGCACCTCCGTCCGACGATTCTGTTAAATGCGTCCAAATGATCCTTCGCTCTGCGGCTGTTGACAATGCGCCAGTCTTTTCATACTTCTCTGCAAAACTCTTCCTATTTCTAGCCGCACTAAGCCACATAACGCAAGCAAATTGTCCTTCTCGTCTAGATCACCGTTAATCTTCTCCAAGTCAGCTGACATCCCGTTAAACAGACTCTGTAAACTGACCTCTTAAATGCAATCACCGCTTTCACCTTCCCGCTCTACTTCCGTATGTTTCGACTTACTTTAGTCCGCAAAAACTCCTCTCTGAAAAAAAGAACCTCTGTCCGAAATGCTAGTTTCTCTCATCACATCCCAAGGAATTTCAAAAGTCAAGCAGGGCTGAGGAGTTACTTCGGAAGATGTGGAAGCGCATTGGACCTCTTTATGCACATCCGACTTTATATCCGCAGACTTCGGACTTCCGCGCTTTCTGTGCCAACACGATTAAACAGGCTTAGCATAAGCTTACCCTGCCATTAGTTGATTTTCCGAAAAGTTCCGGTTTCTATTGCTTAAGGAAAAAGAAAAATGCGCGTTTATGCCTAACCTATCATGAGTCATTGAAAAGGGGGAAATTGCATAACCCAACTGCCATAGGTCTTACCGTACAAAGTCAAACACAGAGAATGCAAAAGTGAGGGTTGGGAGAGTTGTTTTAGCATTTAACAGCTGTGTACTTAACGACAAAGCCCTGATATTTATCTTTCAACACAAGTGAAAGTTGAATGCTTAAGAAAAACAGTGGAGAGCATCTACAAGTCTCGAGTGCTGACGTTCACTCGATGCTGGTTTTTGCTAAAGAACAGGGCTTTTACATGCCTTATTACAAAAAAGTTGCAAAGTCATGCAAGTGGCAGCCACTGTATGCGGATAAAATCAATGGCGCATGATAATAAAATTTGCAATTGCGCCTTTGAAATGTGTGAAACTCACATACGACAAACTGACTTAACAACGTGGGCCGCAAGTATAAAGCAGAAACTCTTCCTACCAATTAGTGACTGAGTAAATTTCGTCCTTGTTAGAAAAGCTCACTTAAATTTTACGATTATAAGGAAGTAAGCATCCAAATTCAATCCCTTAGTGCGTTTCGGTAGATGTATTCGATGGTTTTTGCGTTTCGTTGTGTAGTTCATTAGGAAAGAATCATTGGTACTCATACCTATCTGCCCGCCATTTCCGCTCTCTACAACAGCTTCTGTTGGCTGTCGAGATTGGTGGGTAAAGGAGCATGTGTGCGAGAGGGCAAAGTGCTTAGTGTAGTGATGACTCGACGAGAGACTACAATGATTACAATGCTGCAGGGAGAAAAACGTGGATTTATCAGGCATTTTCGATAGCAAGAGCTGTGCTAACGAGGTGGCATGAAGACTACGATGGCAACCTCTTGACGCCATGGTAGAGTTTCTGACTCTAGATGTATGCTCATATCACGTCGGTGTCAGCGCGCTTTACTCTTCTCTCCCTTGTCTTTCTACCCCGCCATGCGGCCTGCGGAGCGCATTGCACTTGCATCCTGTCTGCACGCTCTACACTCTGTGATATCCAATGAAGAAGGTAGTAGAAGGCAGAGGGGAAAGGTGATAAAAGAGAAGTTTGCATTCGGGTACAGAAAATTACTGCGGCAAGCAGGAATGAAAAATGCTTACGACAATGTGGCTTGATCGTGACTAGCAGAAGATGGATTAATTGAACATGATGTGGTTACGATGCAATGAAAGAGAGGACACATGTTGAGTACAAGCCAGGCATCAGGTGGCGCAAAAGAGGTTGCAAAAGTCCTACCACCACGGCTATGGGAATGGTTTGAACCCGCAACCTACTGAGTGAAAGCCAGACGCGCTAATATAGTTCTGATTTTGTTTCTTACCACCTTTCTGGCTCTATCGGTTCATAGCTTTGGCTGCTAACAGTCATTCCCAATCCTTACGGCATGGTACGCTAAACCTGCACTCATTCACTCACTCAATGCAAGGCTGCTTTGCTTCATGATTAGTGTGCCGGAGTTCTGATGCAGTTTAGCACCGCATACGCCATCAGAGGCGATGCAATGCACCGCATTTGCTTCCATCCTGTGTGGGAGTGTGTGGAATCAATCGATATAATGCTGCCGGTAGTGGCGAATATAAGAAGGAAGAAAAGTAAAGGCATTATTAACAGGAAAGCTTGAGGATAATTTGGATGAAGCCAAATGTGCTTGAAGTTTGTGCTTGGTTTGAGGTGGCATACGATTGTGAGGTGATGGAGGTTGGATCGCTCCTGCAGCTTGATAAGAGGCTGTAGAGGCGTGGTTCCAATGCAGTGATCGGGAATTCGAACCCATTATTGGCTAGATTTTGCCCTTCTTTTATCTCTCCTTTCTTCACTCTGCTATCTACAGCCATTTGGCAACTTGCAGGAGTGAAGTGGAGTGGTATCTTCGCTGGCACACCGACATCGTGGTCTTACGGTGTAGTGGCTTACTCAAGACTTTGAATTATGCAACCTTCCCATGTCCTTGGTTAACCAAATATTTCCAAATATCATTATTTTAAAGGGAAGATTCTGTTTTTGCTCAAGTAGTAGCAGTTAAGATGAGATAAGGTTAGCTTTTCGCGTGACACATTAGAGGCCTTGAGACAGGAGAGTGTTAGTTTTGATCAGCTAAATTTTCATTCGCTTTGGACAATGGAATGCAACTCAATAGGCTAGACAATTTACCGTTCCTTGCCCCAAACTAGCAATGTTGCTGCATTTGAAAATCCTCCTACATGCTGTGATCAGCAACTGGCATATTAGAGAAGCTAGCCCACCCGACGGAAACACAATGATTGAAATGCAATGTGACTTTGTAGCAAAGATTAGGAGCTAAAAAATCCATTCTATTGCCTATCCCTATTCTCATGTTCAAGTTGGCCATTATAAAGTACTGCCGAGCCATCCATGCCAGTCGTCAGAATCCTTTGCATTTTGTGTAATGCTTAATCTCAAAGTCGCTAAACTCTCAAAAATTAATAGGAGCTGGAGTTTTGTGCTGTTGGCACTCGAGGGAATGGAAGAATAATTTCACTGATCATCACATAGTTTTATAATTAGCTGCATGAACACTAGCAATGAAGAAGTGTTACTTTTTAAAAGATAAAAATAAAGTGTTCGTGCTGAATTCTATGCTTTCAATGCACAGTGAGCCTTGACGCTACTGACATTGCTTGGAGAGAGAAGCATGCGGCTTATGCTCAATGAAAAAATTAGTAGCTAAGTATCTTAGATGGGTGTAGTTTGGTTAACATTTGATACGACTTAACTTACTTCTATCTCTATCACTGGCCCTAGCAGAAGATGTAAAACTCGATTATTGTGAGCCTGGTGGAAATGTGAAAGATAAGACCTAATCAACCTTGCAAGTGCAGTTCAAATGCAGCGAAACGAGTAGGCAAAATCAAAAATGACCTAGGTTTACATCTTGTAGCATATGCAGACTGTTATGGTCGTCATTAGCGAAGTGCCACCCTTTATCTGTTCTACATTTTCTTGCATGATTTGAAGTGACATGGGTGTCAGCGAGAAGGGAGCACTGTGAAGAGCAATGCATCCAAGTTGATCCCATTGGCTAAAAATGTAATTAGACGGTAAAAGTATTTGCCGGATATGGCTTTATTGCTCGACTACCTAAAGATGGCTGACGGGAACCGGGCTAATGTGTCCCAGAAGATCGCCTTGCACTTGTCACTGCATTCGCATTACTTTTGCACTGCCTTTGACGGGGCGCATTAAGCCACTAACGGTAGTATACTTGAAACAAATTGGGTCCTTTAGGTGTGAAAGGGATTAGATAAGTGCTTGAATGTGTCGTTACAAAACCAACTGATAGATTACCTTACATCCATTTTATCAAGAGGCAGGGCCAAGCTTTTTGTCATCTCGTATTAGCTCAGGGCGTTTAAGAATTGCATGACATAATGGCTGACTACTCTTGACAGACAGTGCGGAGTTAGGAGAAAATGTAGCATTGAAACTTGCACCAGCATAGAAATCCGAAAAGATTTACACAAATTATTGGCGCTAGAATTTTAAATGTATGAGTTTTTACTTCTTAATCCATTATCTCACTTAAGCTCTCAATAAACTTCATTCCCTTGACAGCGAAGCCGGATTCGCGACGTTGGTTGCAGAGATAAAGTATTTTTGAATTAGGGCATAATTTCTTTGCATTTGGTAAATATTTTCGCTTCTTGCTTCTTAGTCGCAAAGGATGGAACAAAAAACTGTACACTGTAGTCAATGGAGCGCTCTACCCTATTGCTAACCCCGTCAGCATGCAATTTAGTCAGCGCTTCTTCCATGAGGCAGTGAAGCACAGTCGCGTGCTGATGATTACGTGCGTAGGGGCAAAGGACACAAAGACTGCTTCCTTAGTGTGACTCCAGTTTTCGCAACATTGATTCCTTTTTAGTACATCTTTACAGTGAGCGCAGCTGATTTCTTCTTGATTCTGTTATAAGATGGAAGCTACAGTAAGAGCAGAACTCCTCCGTCAACGTTGCATGCATTCGCTATCCTGAATTTCGCAAATGAGCTTGGCATTAATTCTGTAATATTTATTTCTTACCGGGGTCACATTTAGGTATGGCGATCCTAAACAGCGCAATCCGTGAAATGGGAGACATCATTTAGAGGGATTGGGACCGTTGGCAACATGCATTCACGCCGCATCGGCTCGCTTTGCCCGGTACTTAAAGCAAGCTATTCGGATCTGCCTTTTGCTAAACTATACAAGGTCATCTTCAATAAATTACACAGATAACACTTATTCATTCATTTTTGATGATTAAAAATCCCGCAACCATTTGCATCCACTCAACACATGGCTAGGAGCAGGCTGGGTCCAACAGAGCTTTATCGACCTCTCACTTGCTATGAATAAACGATGCATTTTAAATTGTGTTCCCAGGACGTAAAACTTAGAGCAATAGACCCCCGGATGGTGCGCATAAAATTAGGTCCGCCACCTCAACTCAACAGCCTTATTGTAGGCTATTTTACGGCCTAAAATCTTGACAAAGGTTTTTACCGCATCAAAAACTCCATCCATAAAGAACTCTCATCTTTAAAAAAGTAAGACCAGAAGAAACTATTTTTACGACTGCCACTGCACGAACCCAAAAGAAGGAATCGGAAAATGTGACGAAGTTAGCGATTTTAGTAGAGGAATGGGGATAACTGCATCACGTTTAGATGGAATAGGGTGCAATTTACTCATTTTACTTGATGCCAAAGTGCACTTAAAACCCATTGGATTTAATGATTGTGAGATCCCCGTCCATGCCCATTTGACGACACAGGTTAATTCTCATCATCTCCCACTGTGAATTCTACTTCAGAGAGTAAAACAGGTTTACCAAATAAGGTGGTCCGAAACTCTCATGGTGTACAGTTAACAGCCGTCTGTGCTGCAGTTTCTACCGAATATTATAAATGTCTTTTTGTTTTAAATATATGAGGAAGGGGTGTCAGTTACTGATAAAATTGGCCGAGGCGAGACCCAGAATCAAGAAGAAAAGCAGGCCCAGCAAGACCACTGAAAGAGGCCTAATTTCAAAGTCCGTAGCCCAAAATGTCCAAAGAGTCTACCTATACTGGTTTATTTATTGCAATTCCAATCACCTCCATGATATAAGGGCATTTGGTGTGAACGAGCGAAACCAAAAACACGTTATTCACTTCTAAGGACAATAAAAAAAATGGAATTAAATTTTTGAATGTTAATAGAATGGGTATGAGAGCGCAGTTGGAACGTATTTCATCAAAATTAAATGCGCAAAGCATCCCAGAATGTACAATCTAAAAAACCAAGTAGATGAGATTTGACAAATTATTAAGATGATTTTGCATCGATAACAATCTATTCTACTGATTGTCAAATAGTAGGGCTTATAGAGTCATCAAATGCTGAAACGTCCGGCACACTCGATGTAGATTTAAGCGTATAACACGCTACCGCATCGACTCTTCAAATCGCATACAAGGACCTAAGCTTCTGCGTCATAACACACGCACATTAGTCATGATCTTGGTACGGTGCTGTCTAATGGGCCCTGTATTTCTTTCCTCGTATTTTATGCCAACCGGATTCAATTCGGCCTGTTAGCCCGAAAAACCCGAGCTACGCTCAGCTAAAATTTGTACAGAGCGCTTGCAGTGAAGGCGAAAATATCTTCCTGACCCAACCAGGAATTCTTTGATAATGCCATTTCACTACAATGAGGATGTCTCACTTCCGAGTTGTTGTCGTATCCCTTTCAGCGACAAATCGGGCCACTTATCGACCTGAGTGATGTGTCTACCTATTTAGAGGCTTAACGTCGACCGAGAAGAGGGAGTCACAAGAACATCTTGTGGAAACCATCAGCGGGCATTAACACGAATTTGCAGACATTGTGCCTCAATGGTCCCCACTTCTACATTTTGCGCGGCAAAGTCATACTGAGCACGCAATTTAGCTTACTGGCCAACAAACTGACGCCTAAGTTTGAGGCTGACAGCATTCCCTCACGCCTTTTTAAGCATCCTTTTGATATGCGGTTACAAAACAGTGAAGGTTAATTCTACGAATTGAAGAAAAGCTACTTTCTGAATATAGGGCAACCGAAATTATAACTTCTAAAACATTTCATAGATGTACCACAAAAAGCATAGAATTGACGTATCTGAACGCTCAGCATTTTCAGACTAAAGTGCTCGATTAGGCAAACTATGTAGAACAATGGCCTTCGGTGAAGTTTGACACGCAAATTTGCGTGGTTATGCAATCTGTGATAAATATTGAAATTTTATAAAGGCATATTTTAATGCAAAATTATTGGGGTTTTCTAAAGTGCTTTTTGGGACGTGTGCATTGGTTCTTTTTATTCTAGGTCAAATTTATTGATTGGTTTCAACTCCATTTCCACAAACATCGTTGCATTTGGACTTTGCTGCACAAGCCTTGGCGTGTATGATGTAACGGCACAGCGTGAAGTAACTCAAGATGAGACAACAGCAACAACAGCATTTTTCCACCTCAGTACTTTAGAATAACCTATTTTAACCAGATGAGGATATGCAGCCTCTAATACCAGAAGTATCTCTTATAGCCCAGGCAAGAAGCCACTTCCTATCCCTTGCTGTAGGTCTGCCACTTTCGACATTCGCCTTCATGCTTTGCTTTTAGTTCTTCAATCATGCATGCTTAGCTACCCTCAGTTTAAAACAAGTGATTTTGTACTTGTTTCCCCTTTCTTCTGCCTCTTTTAAAATAAGCTTCTAGAAAATTTGGCTCCCTGTGTCCTCAACAGCAATGAGTGTTCATGCCGTTGCTCAAGTACTTACCCATCACCCCCAACGATCCTTTAATTATGGGTCAATGATAGAGGACTCTAGAGGCTCCAAATTGTTCATCAATATTTCCCAAGAACATAGCGAAATGCGCCTATTTACTCTTTTGAGTCATTTGGACGAGTGTTAAGTGTGAAGGTATTTGTGGTCAGAATCACAAGGCAGAGCATTGGCTTCGATGTGCACACACATCAGATTGACTGTTTGTTAATTTTCACGTTCTCAAGTAATTGCAGTGTATTCACTCACTGGCTTTGTTAGGAATGAAAATCCTTTGAGTGTGCAGAATGCGATACCTGCGATGGGCGGAGAAGTTGTGGGAAGGAAAGGATTAAAAGTTCAGCTGAAGTACTTCATCAGTATACCTATTTTAAGCTCCAGGCCCTAAACACTGCCATAGCTCCTGCCGGTGTGCTTTAAAGTATTTTCCTTTTTCTCATAAAGGCCAATTCGAATTATGCATTTTAAGTGTTGACGCTGTGCAGTGGACTGCCGATTAATTCTATATCTCACACTTCTTTGTCCCTATCGATTTCGCTAGATGATTCATAGCCTTGAGGGTAGTTAATCTGTCGCATTAATAGCTTTTAAATCAATTTCAGATTTCCATTTTGAAAACATTTATACAGTGTTTGCATGAGCGTCATCAGTGTCCTCACCGATGTTGTTGCCCTCAACTCTTACAGCCTTGTTGTGTTGCGCGACTACCGGTTTGAATGCATTTGTGGTGAATGTACTTCACTTAGCTCCACCAAATTGATGGGTGCAGCTTAGCCCTCCACATTACAAGTCATGCCTTACGTAGGTTTCAAATGCTCCTCTCCGCATGCTTTGGACGGTGCAACGTTTTGCGTCTTCGATCGCATCGTCACAAGCATTCTCTCTCAGGATTCGAATGATCTATTTTTGATGAGCCCTTCGCTCCTTGCAGCGCAACTCTTTTGTAGTTATAGAGAAGTATAGCTCCACTGTAACAACCACTATGCTCATGTAAAATTTCAACATATTCGATAAATAAATAGTTTACCACTCTACTGACGTTTGATTTAAAGTAGGTACTTTGCCGATTTCCTGGGATACTAATGGTCGTAACTAGTAACGTTCCTCAGTTCTGCCTCGTTTTTTACCATTGCATACAATTCGTACTATACTGATTATCATTAGCACTTGTCAGAAAACGGCGTTAAATTTTGGTTGATGTCAATTTAGTTGTTACATATATAGCGCTCCAACCGTTCCGAAAATCCACAGTGGGCTATGGTAGGACAATGAATGTTATATGTCCGATGTTTGAAAGCAGCGTAGCTATACGTCATTAGTCTGCCATCTGACATGTTCTCCCTAAAGAGATTTATTGAACGATAACAGCAACCATCCGATAGCGACTACTAACATCGTTGAAGCCCATGCTCACCATCCACTCATCCGTGGCCACTTTCATTGCATCGCCGCCTATGGCGAGTCACTTTGTTCCATGCGGAGGAGACAGCATTTCAGTGCTCAGAGCACAGTCTCGCTTGGGAGAGAGATGGACATATAAGGAGAAGACTGTTCGACTGCTTCTTAGTGTGAGCCTGTGAGTGCATAAACGCGGATCCGTCATTTGCTTGTCTGTCATCGAGGCCAGTGATACCTACAGTGCATGCTGCGGGTTATAATGACCCAAATTTGCTTGTTTTGATTTCGCAAAATTATAGTTTTGCTGAGTTAAAATTCATATCGAAACCAACTGCATTTCGCCCCACAGAGAAGTTGCTTGCGCAAGTCGAATGAGGAAGAAGTTTGATGGAAGGGACGTCCTGGAAATGTTCTTAAGATTTTTGAACCTGGTGATAGTGACCTCGCGAGCAGCGCTTTCATTGAAACTCATCCAAATTTAACCCTTTTCACCAGACTCAGCGTCCAGTAAAGGGAGTATCTGTTCCTCTCTGCCAAATATGGGGTCGCAGTATGCTTATAGAGATGATGATCCTTCACAGATCCACTGCTAACCAATTATTGTGCACTTAAACCCAGCATCGCCATCGCCTTTTGTCACACCTCACTTTGGCGGTCGGCTCTAAGTTTTGGTGTTTACTAATTGGAAACTAGCGCGATTTTTATTGTTTGGTAAAGGAATTTATTTATTTTCACTGCTATATTATTAAGAACATCAGAACTTAACTGCATTCTGTTGTTTCGACTGCACTTTTATACTCATTGTCCAATATACTGGCCCAAAATATGCCAAATTTAATTATGTAGGACAAGGTGTGATTTCGTTAGAACTGCTTGAACTACAAGCAGATGACTCCACTCGAAGTAGACGAATCGTTGTTAAAGAACGTAAAGGCTGAGAGTAATACCAATTTAATTTATGACATGCTAAAGACAATGTTACCTGTCATCAGTTCGTTAGTGATTTTACGGCAAGTTATCAGGTACTGCATCGAATCCCATCTACACTCCCAGGCATTGGCGAAGCTAGTGGGTAGAGGAGCAACATCGAGATGAGAAAAAATGAATGCTTGCGGAGGTGAGGGGACGAAAGTCTCCTTCTTTGAAGCAAAGCATTCCGCTGGTGACGGCGAAACTCGATGTTAGGGCGCGATCGCATGGCCTCTGTGCACAAAAGCAAAGAGCGTTTGTGTCATATCAAGCGAGACAAATTTAGTTGGACTGGGGCTATTCTCTAATAGGGATAGGGCTGCCAATCTAGCATGTGACTATTAATTCACATGCAAAATACACCAGAGTACTTTTCTTCAACCTGATTCAATTCCATGGCCTTAAAAGTCTCTTTTATAAACTTAGCACTGAGGCTCTACTGGAAAGGAAATCGAGTGTAAGCAACTTCATTACGATGACACAACTATTGTGTGAGAGAACGATATAATGGCTATGAAGGTTTACAGCGAGTCAAAAATAAAATTACACAAGCAAAATTTTATCTTTATCCAAGATTTGCATGAGAAAAGAAGGCAGGGACAGCCCCAACCATGACTAAGATGGTAATAGTAAGTTATAAAATAATGATAACTAATAAGGATAGAATGCATTCATTGTGCTCTCAACCCATAGATCACCAGGCAAATTCTGTACCCAGTCCACATACAATCTATGCCAATTTTGCAGTTTCCAGTATTGCAAATCGTTAAGAGCTGTACCGCTCATTGAACTCGGTTTCTGTAAAAGCCTTGGAAACTAGGTTTCGCATATATTTGCGGCGTCAAGTTGAGAAAGCTGTATGGCAATTTACAATCCTTTTCGTCGTTTATGAATTCGGCTGGCAAAAGCAGATTACTTTACCTTACGACTTGGCACTTAACACTTTTCTAAAGACGAGCGCTTACCTTAGAAGGAAATCTACCCTTAGTGGTGGGCATTTCTAAATTAACTCAAAAAGAACCACTTACATGCCTAGTCTGAACTTTTGTTCTTTGCTAAGGAATTCACTAATTCTGCTGACGTCCCCTCTATCACAAACTGACAGAGCAAAGTATAGGTCCTGAAATCTTGCGCGCAGGGCTACATTCCTACCGACAAGTGGAAAAATAGAATGAATTTTGTCAGTACAGAAGGAAATCCTTCACGTGCAGTGTCGAACTCTTGCACAGAAATGGGTTCCTGCCGTAATGATGCTCCCCTAATATTCCTTTTTTTTACTGATGCCTAATGCATGGACTCAGGCATATGTTAGGTAAAGAATGTAATGATAAAGTTGATGGCATGAAGTTAAGGCAAGTCTGCCCACATCAGGGGAGTCTCCAAAGATGTTCACAGGGATGGACACGATGCCAAGCAAATGCCAGCAGAAGTGTAGGGGATTCAGGTTGCAAAAGATTGTTCTAGTGAGCTAGGACAAAATCACAATGGCAAGTATGTGTAGCCAACTTTAACAGCCGCTTTCATTTTCTGGGTTTGGCTGAGGACGTCGTCCAGGACAAATCCGTTCACGCTTTGCCTATCATTGTTGATGCTTGCATAGAGAATATTACGAGAGGGTCCGAAGAATGTAATTGAGCTTTCATGTTTCCTCTGTAAAGTAAAAGATGAGAAAGCAGACAGCAGCTATGGAGTCAACCCTTTGACTGCCTGATTATGGTTTGGCATTGCGGTTTATTCTCTAAATGGTATAATGGCTGCAGAATGAGTGTCGTCATTTAGTAGAAGGAGGCATTTTCATTAAATATTAACTATGCATATACGAACACTAAAGCGCGTCTACTTTGACAAGCTAGGGCCTCTCTCAAGTCGCAACCGAGTCAAGTCAATGCAAGAACCCGATTTTAGGCTGCGCCAGTGACAATCTAAGCTAGAACTTCAATGTGGCACATGGATTGGTAGCAAGGTTTCAAACAGAAGAACAGTTCAGATGGTCAGTAGCTGTACGACATCAAGTAGGCGAAGAGTCGCATGGTCGCAAGTGGCTTAAAGCAGAGATGAGAAGGTAAGGGGGTAGAAATATGAACGAATAATTCAGCAACACTTTTCGTTTGGTATATCATCCCAAACTCTGTTATCCACGGACAATACTTTCGTCTTGCAAACCGAATTTGCTACTTTCGCGATCCATTCCTGTTTGCAAAATGTTAAAAATGAACTACCTCAGGTGGCGAAGATGCCCAAAAAGAAAAAAAAATATATTAATTTATTTAACATTAATGCTAACGTCCATCATCAATTGCGCCATGTTAACTGTGATACGCGTAGCATGAAATGCAGTTTGACAGAAGGTCTTCCCATTTAAAAGAGGTTGAGCATGCTGCCTGCCACTGAATGCTGAAAAGTTCCAACAGAGTAAGCCTTTGCTTCTAAGCTTTTTGAATTAATGAAAATAATAAACGCAGTTAAGTGCTGCTTTAACAAGTATAACAGTGCAAAGTCGAGGGAAGTGACAGTTGAAGTTAAAGAAAGTGTTAAGAGGACTTGGTAAAAGAGAGGACGGCAAACGAAAAAGGCTCTACGGAATGGGAGGAGAAGAGAAGGAAGGGAAACACAAGGCTTGGATTAGGATACACTTAGACAATTTGCAGATGCTAAAAATACCACTTTTGATCTGTCTGCATCACGACACTCAAGTCACACGATTGGATGAATTTCCATTAAAAGTTTTGTGAGGGCAACTTAGTTTGTACGAATCAAACTAATGGAAGTACTTGAAGGAGACATAGCAGTTGCGACGATCAAACCATGGTGACAGTCATCACCGGAGTTGATGTCCAAATGATCAATGTGAGCGTTACGGTTCGTCTTGATGGAAATTAACCATTTGAAGGCCTGGTTTATCGGCACGGGTTAGTGGAGGCGGATTTACTATAAAAGATGGGCTCTGTCTCGCATTATGTTAGCAAAGTTTGCATGAAAACGTTGTCAGCCTTATGGCTATTGGGCTTGCGGATTTCCTCAACCTCGCTCAATAGTGTTGGCAAAGAAGCAGATTTCGTCGTCTTAAAGGACCTTGAAACACTTTTTTTAGCCATGGAACAATCAAAACTGGCCCTATCGCTCCTTGGTCACTAGGACTTGTATGCCCCGGTCTTCGTAGCGTATAAGTTTTTTCGAGAGTGATGAGACACGAGAAAAGAATTGGTGAGCAATGTCGCATGACAGATATCAGTGGGTGACGGGGTGCAGGCTGTAAATGTCATTCGCGTGCACACAATTTTTTCTTGTGCCTAGTAAAAATGCGATGGATGATGTGGACGACATGACAACCCTGATTTGCGATTATTCATGGTTACCAGAGCATGAGTGTGTGATGCATGACAATTCCGGTTTTGGTTGTGATATAGAGCTTTGCTAAAGAATGGACCAATCACCCTAACTGCTAAGCCATGCTGCAATGCGTCAGCAGATGACCTTGATTAAGCTGAAACCCTTTTTACGGGCATTATCATTAGCACATCTCTACCAGTCGCAGCCAAAGCACCTAACTCTATTTGAAATGAAAATGTTTGACGTTGAGCGAGGTAGAATGCTCTAATATGGGATCATTACCAGAAGCGCTTTTATTGATGGTAAGTGGAACTCCAGCTTATGCGCCAGCCAATAATTCGTCAAGGAATCTATTTTATAAAGTACATGGTAGCAAAGTTTCATTATTCAATCCGTTTCGAGTACGAGGCTAGCAATTAGGTACGTAAGTAAGGAGGCTGATGACCGTGTTCTTTGTTCTGATACTACTGAGTGCGCTGTATTACAACACTACGATCCACAAAGCTGAGAGTACGTACGTTGCAACTACCCATGAAGCATAGGATAACCAGTTCAATTCTTTCTTTTGTTGAGTCACTTTAGCCAAACTCTAGAGTAGAGCACTACACAGGTGCAGTTTATATTTTTCTATAAGAATAGCAACTAAATTCATAACGTGATGCCATATCCCCTCGATTAAGTAAAGTTTAATGCAAGATTAGGTCATTGCGAAGAAGTCTTACCACCACTATACGTGGTTCCATTTGTTAGCTAGGTATGCTACCGGACTTCTCTCCTAAAAATATTTAGGCTTGTTCTTATCATTCTTGTATCTGATTACTTAATGCCAAGTATTTACTTCAGCAGGGCTGCGAACTAAGTACGCAGAGACCAAATTACCAAAATAACCTACACAGCTGCTCTTCTCCACCACACTTCTTACCTCTCATTTTCATCAGTATGCTTTGTTAGGTCGTTTTGGTAAATTTGATGGAATGCAGTGGTATGGGAGGCAATCCAATTTAGTCCATTGGATCGAAACCGAAGTAGGAGGTGCAGAGCCTACAAGGTCAGGATTAAACAAGTGGAAAATTAATGCAATTTTCCGCCACAGTGAATAAGTGTTAAAATGGTTTTTCCCATACTGCACTCTGATGACATATATCCGGTCAAGATAGGAGATGAGAAACTTTATCCGTAATGCAAATTCGCTTTAAACTTCAGACAGGGCAGCGCAGAATAGCACACGGCTTGTTCTACGTGCCACCGTCTCTTGCACACCGTCATCCTTCTTGTAGTTTTTGTTTGTTTTCAGCATAAATCTGATTAATAGCCACTGCATTTTCTACTTCCGGTAGTCTTTATTATGACGGCATCTACTCTAAAGCCATTCCACTGAGTATTTACATGGAAACCTTGGCATGCCTAAAACCCGAATAAGGATAGCTTCAATGCAGGTAGCATTACAAGTTCCTTTTGGTTTACTGAATGAAATCATATGAAATCAGCAAAAAATAGACTAGGTAAAGTGGTTAGGGGTTTTTGTCGTTTTGTTTTAGATTTATTTGCCTTGGAAACAGTTGCGCCAAGGAGAAGTAGGTGGTGATAAAGCCTGTCACTGCCATCTCCTCACGTTCTCTCCTATTTTACTTTTTCAGCGCCATAGACCTGCCCATGAATCAAAAATCCAAAGAAGAACAATACATTTTTACTCACTCATTAAATGGGCACAGCATGCATCATCTTGCAGGAGCTTAGTTCAGCAGTATTGATGGCTTGTATGAATGGATGGTTGAGTGGAAGGGACGAAGTGTCGATGCATCATTGCGTTGCCACTTTTTTCTTCAGTAAGCTGTCAGTATGATGAGAAGGCTTTATTAAAAAATGAAACTATGGCAAGTCCGATCACTGGACCGGAGCGAAGCATCGATCATTCCTTTGACAAATGAACCACTCAGTTGATCGCTGTCTTTCTTCCCTTTTCCTTGCAGTCTGCTATGCATTACCACATGAATCCATCTAGTCATCATCCCCACCTCCATAAAATGCGATGATTCTAGTGCACAGATTTCACGAATTCTTTTCTTTACCTTCTTTCGCATTACATTACGATACTTTGTGCCACTGCTCTGACTGGCCTTCGTGCATCCACCATTCTGCGCTTCGGTGTGCCAAGCACATAAGCGCCTGGTAATGCAGCTCATTACCTGGTTAATCCTTCATTGTTAGTTACGAACCAAAAGGAAGCGCAGAGGCAATCACAGTCAATCAAGTTCCCGACAAAGTAACTCATAGTCTTGAAATTTTCAAAAATGTCTTACGAGTGCTTTAACGAAATTTAGGAGCTCTGCGTTGACAAACGATGGAACGTTCTTTAACTGGGATGTTTTATCATGCCTACTGCATTCCACATGCGCTATTCAGCGCAAAACATTTGAGCATTTCGTCCAATGATAATCCAACACATAACTGAACCATATGGCAAAAATGCGCCCGAGTCAAGGTACCGGTGCATCACAAACATTGATCGCGTGGGTAAATGAAACGAAGCCAACTAAATCATAATTTAGAGTGGCTTGAATAAGGTATGGTAAGTTACGCTGTTTGGAGGCCATCCTATATTTTGGATGCCAATGTTTGAAGTTCGGCAAACTGAGTGCATACGCATTGGCACAGATACTTGAGAGACGGCTTGTGTCTGTTATAAATGAGGCAGATCCGGGCGTAATGAACACGAAATTAGTCTCTCCTTCCTTTGCTTTCATATCCTTCGAGCTAGTAAAATAACCAGATACGGTCATGACTTATTTGTTGCGCATCGAACTCAGAGTAAAGATCAAAGTTTGTTTTTATCACATTGGGACTCAAAAACAACCGTTTTTTCGGGTGTCTTATGTTAACTGGTCTCTTCTTGTCTAAGAGAAGCAATCAAGTAGACATCCCAAATGCTTTCCTTTTAGGTGGTCTATACACTTAGAAAATGCTCATCATCACAACCATCATTAAGGTGAATTGCAATTAGCCTATGATTTCCATGAAAGAACACAGCCAATTCCACCCCCAAAAATTGAATCTGATAAGACGTATTTACGCAATATCTTTGCCAGTGAGTCTAATCAGACCCAATACACGAGCATTCCAACGAGAGCGATATACAAGAGTAGGGAGACACATTCGAAAAGCTGACCTGAGTTAAAACCTCCATCCTGTAACTATTAAGTAAAAATAAAATTAGCGCTAAAGAGAATTTTTTGATCCGTTACTTCAGGTTAATTCAATCAGTCAAATGATTCGATACACCAATGCTCACCACTGCGTAGAGAGCAAATTGATAGCAGTTAATAAGCAAACGAATAGTCCTTCAACTCATAGAGAATTTGCTTTAGTGGTAACAGGTTCACCACCATGCTTGGATAACTTCGTGCAAGACCACATTACCAATACATGATTGGAAGGAGGTCAATTTGAAAAAAAAGCGATGGATGAGTCATTAAACTTCTATTCACAGTGACTCAGTCAGTGATAAGATAAGAATAATTTCCCGGCTAAGGTATGCATGTGTATAAGGAACACAGCGGCGATGATATCCACTTTGAATAGTAAGCCCAAATAATAAGAGCTGCTCGAAAATCTAGCTGCTAACACTAACAGTTTGCTAAAATAAGGCACAAAACATCAATCGCTCCTTTTCCAATCACCATAATCACATTTACATTCCTTGGAATAAACTTCGGCCAGGAGAATAATGCTGCCAAGCAGTGAGGATGACTGTTCAGTGACACCTAGTTTGTGAATACCTTAAGCTATTAGATAGCCTGTAATAATATCGCCATTAGAGTCAATGCACTGCTTTGCTAAAATTCTGGTAAAATATTCTGCAGTAAGTCAAACACTTGAGTGCAAATTACTTCGACATATTCTACGCCGAGGTCAATCAAATTCCGTGCATTCCAAGCCAACAGAAAGGCATTATATTCCACTTGGATCCAACAAAACACTTACTTGACGGGATTTGTGCCTTCTGTTACGTTTTCTAAAATGCAACATCAAACGGTGAGTGTGTTTAAGGTGCCCTGTCTTATATAGCTTGGGTTTTTAAAGCACTAGCTTCTAACGGCAGGACATTTATGCTTGTTTGCCATGACGTTGTTGTATCTGCCTTCAAAATGCGTGAGTTTGGACGTATGAACTGCCAAGTACTAGGGTTAGTGAGGATTATCATCTAGCGGTCGTCATCTCATAATGCACTAGAAGTTCGAACAAAGAAAACATAGATGAGAATGCCGCGTCTATGACAAAAATGACATGATCATGCATGCAGGTGCAAGCAAAAAAACGCGTGCAAAATAATAGTTTGTGATTCGTCCTAAGTGTTCAGCGATGAGATTTTGATTAGAAATATGGCTGAAATTGATGTTTTGCCGCTACAAATCTGCTTTTTTAGTGCGAGGGAGGAAGGGCGAATAAAATGGTTAGTATTCCGAATTCGATTGGGAATGGTGGATTCATTTTGAAAACATTTCCTCCTCACATCCAATGTCAATTCCCACACCAATAATTACCATTAGCATTAGCGACTTTTACGCTTAGATCCACGTTTGATGCCAGCAATAGAGTCATAGCAAAAGATAGCAGTTAGTTTAACCCGGCGGTTTTAAGTGCGTATTCTTTCCCACTCCCCTCAATTTGCACAAAACTTAATTACTGTGCTTGCAAATGCAAAATAAAATGTCACTGGCACAATACGAGTCTGCGTCAAATGCTACTGTACATGTGCTGAGCAAAAGGATATGTTAGATGGCAACGTACCATCAGCTCCTCCCAATTCTACAGTGAAAACTGGGACCGCCAACAATAGGAGACAGAATCAGGCCATCATCTTCAATGGTGCAGTTTTTTTCAAACACAAATCATGGTGTATTTATAAGGGTACTCCACATTCAATCCAGCCTTCGCTTTGCACGAACAAGTAAGAAAAAACAGGAGCACATTGGATTACATGCTCTGCCTAGGAGATCTGTGCATCTACCAAAGTGAAGGCTCTGATGACAGCATCAGTGCTGTTCCTCAGCTTCCAGGGCACACCCTTGTAAGTGGCTATTTGCGCACCACCCACGCGCATGTCAGGCATCCCTTGCTGCCTCACTTCGTTGCATGTGAGGCAGAGTAATGATAAATGAGCAGTAAAGTAAAAAGTGAAGGTAGGCTGAACACCGGCGATTATACAGTGTGGATATCCCGGGATCTCACTGTATACTTGAGTTTGCGCTACGCCAATACGAGTTAGTACACGCGTCAGTGATGGTAGCGGAACGCTCGAACTCGAAGCTTCTCTTTATTGCATTATACTCCTTTTATAAATCGATTCACCTCGACCACTCACACGCTACTTTCCTACCCTTTCGTGCTATTATTCACATGCAGATCAATTTGCAACACATCCCTTTTGCAGCGCACTTTGCGTAGACGGGGATGCATACTGGTGCATTGGGCTAAGCGATGCTACCTCTGAGGGTAGTAATACCGTCGGCGTCACTGCACTTGATGATCGTGTAGATGCCGTTGCTACCATCTGCACCTTCACGGTCGCACCAGCATTGATGCTTAGTGGAAAAATGTTGTTGGGGTGGCACCTGTGAGTGCATGGACAAGTTGTGGTCAAGGAATCAAGGGAAGGAGAGAAGGGGCAAAATGAAGATCAAGGAAAAGAGTGCAAGCAGGCGGAATTGAAAAAGACTGATTAGGAGTCGTATATCTGGTTGTGTAGGCGCGTATATGCAGGAGGGTTGAGTTAAGGATGGCTAAAGGTATGGAAGGATTAGAAGGGATAGAGGCATGTGGATGGGGAGGCAAGCTAAATTGAAGAGAATGAAGGGGCAAGGATGGGGAAGGAGAGTTTGGATACTGTAGAGGAAAAATAGGATTAAGGTGAATTAAGTGAAGGAAATGAAGCGTTAGGAGTTATAATTTATCAACTTCCGTCAGAAACTTGATAGATGATTATTGACCTCATGATAGCTTTCACTTGGCGGTCCATTACCTAAAATTAACTTGACGCGATTTTTAATGAATTGGATGTGTGCTATAAGTTGCAATGAGTTATTTTAGATAGTCTGCTACCCTTACGAAAGTGCTGATTACTTTTCCCTGAGTTTGCTATGACTAAATTTGTTTCATTTTAAGGGAATTGCACGACTAAGAGAGTGGGATTTTCTCGATCAATTTATGCGATTTTGTAAAATGTGAGGAAAGGGATGTTCAATACGCTGATTTTGCAATGTAGTAGAAGAGAACGGTTGAATTGGATCGAGCCATATTTGAATGAAGTGCAGTAAAGCGAGTCAGCGACCCCGAGCGTTCTACATCTGTCACCGGTGCGTGTACTGACCCGGACCAGTGCAGCATAACCTCACGCAATAACGAGATATCGAGCTCGCATGTTTTGCTCTTTCATGCCTGCTTTAAATTACTTCACCTCCATTTCCCGCTTTTTTTGCTTTGGTGATCTTTATCCTCTCTACTTTTTATTCCGCCCTTCTTTCCCACCCATCCATTCATTCACCCAGCCACCTACCCCTATCCCTGCACCCATGTGCAAGCCCATTTGATCACTCGACTCCTAATCAGTTGTTTCGGCGTTCTATTAATCGCAATCTGTCTCTCAACTCTAATTCTGTTCCCTCTTTATCTCTTTTGCTTCTTTTTCCATCTTAACTCCGTTTGCTATGCCAAGTGCACTTGTCTAGGCATTTGTATACGCTACCAAATCAGTAGCGTTCCACTAAATTTTTTGCTTCAATGCAATCGCTCAAGAATACGTAAGTAGCTGTCCGCTTTGTATTAGTTGGAAAAATATGAGTAGATTTAGGCTAATATGAGTTCAACATTTATTAGCAGCGTTGCTATATTGTCAGTTGAAAGATTGCTACGCACAAAGCACGCAATTGTGGATAAAATTAATGAATTAATGGAAGGCCTTAGCTAACTGAAAAAGATCATATCGAAGGACCGTTGTGGCTCAGTGTTATCATGGCATGATCCGTACATCAATTGTACCTTCATATTCTAGCGCATTTCGAATGCAGCTCATTTGCCAATGCACCACATGGTGTAATGCGCTTTAGTTTGAATAAGGTACGCGCAACGTTGTGCTTTGTAAGATGATAGCATTACATGAAACCAGTGCCCACATCTTATGGGACCTTTCGGTAAGACAAGACAGGAGAGAATGTGTGGTGGCACACTGAGTTGTTGCAGGTATTTTATGATGGGAACCCGCGCAAGCCAAAATAAGAGGTCAGATGAGATGCTTTGAAGGTAGCTAGAGAGGATAATCTGGGAATTTTATGGTCGAAGTTTATTGTGAAAGGGTAGATTTACTTGCTGCGTTATTTCGCACAACGCAGTAGAAGTGGGTCAAATGCACCAGACAGGGATGAGAGCAACGGAGCGCTCGAAATCAAGGCATTGGGGATGGATTGTATTAGATCGCTGCCGTAGGGCACCATTTCGAGCAAAAGCTGCAATAAATCCCGACGCCGTCCTTTTCCACTTTGGATAGCGATCAGTATCGCAACCAGGTTGCACGCATTCAGTACCTTTATGAGCCGGAGTTGTGGGTTGTCGGAGTAATGAGGACAGTTAAGTGGTAGGAAGTCTCAGCTGTAGCATTTAAATGAACTGTATGGCTCTTTACGCTAGCTGACAGCCTGCCGGTTCAGAAGGGCTTCATGAATCGGCACACGGATAGTAGAAGACGCGGCGATGAAGATGGAGCCTTTATTTTTAATGTTAAGTGTAAGAATGTTCAATTAGCTGCGTCTTTTGTTTGTCGTGAGGAGTTTTTGAAGCAGTTGGGGAGGAATGTGATGTATTATGAAGATGGGCACTCGCTCTTGAAAGCGCTGTAGCCTATTTTATCTCGATGCTAGGAATTAAGTTCAGCGAAATGGAATGGAAACTAAAAAGGAAATAAGTTATGCGAGAAAAGTTGCGTGCTAACACTAACGCGGGAAAGAGGCTTGTCTTCCTATGCGCAATGTTGTGGCAAATGCCTCGAGGATCGGTGACTGACTAAATCGCATGCGCATCAAGCATTGCCTATCTTTTGTTAGTGTAGTGGTCATCAAGTACAACTCTACTGTAAACATTGGGAAAAAATTTACTGCTTCAGTGATTGCGGCAAAATTTTAAGGAATTTTCTTGTCAATTCCGAATGGGAAATGATAATTTGCTTGTGCCATGTGGTATTGTGCGACCCTAGTTCCACCTCAAAGTTGGAAATGACTTCAGTATGCCGTTCTTGTTCCAACTAGCATGCTTTTCTTCAAAGCCCATCTTTCTCCTTACACCATAGCCATTCCGATACATCGTATATGTTCGGCTGGAGGCCTCCACGCAGTTTTTCGAATTTTTTATTAGCACGGAAGCCTACAGATGCATGATGTGTCCCGCGTCGTTTGAGAACGTCACCTTATACTGAGTCCACCTATTTCGCCACCATCAAAGTAGGCATAATTCAATTTTTAAATTAAACCATACTTAGTAAATCGTTAGCTTTGCATGTGAATATACTTATATATGATGTGTGGATAGGCAGACATGATCATTTGTGGGGATTTTGAGTCACATCATTGACAGAGGAGACGTATCAGGTGCAACGACTCCTATTTTTTTCTGAATGACATTGACTTGCGCGATATACGGTCAATGGTAGACAAATCGCAGTCTTATAGCTACTGATGTGCCACCTTTACAGCCATCTTTGCGACCTCAAAATATCACTTTGCTTATGCTTAGCACTTTTGTAGAGATAGGCCCGTATTGTCCTGTTTGCTTTGAGATGCGTAGAACTATGAGGATGGTGCTACGCCATCAAAGAGGTAAGATATGGTGCAAAACTCATCATTCTCACCTTACGTCCTTATGTATGCCAAAATGTTGCAAGAACTTTCTTTAGAACCTCAACAACGGCTCATGATTACGACAGGTGCTGTGTGTGCTCTTTACCATTTCACAGCCTTGGGTGACAGTTTTCATGTTTTTTCTGTTTCTCTTTGGTTCAACTTATGAGAAGATCACGAAGATAAGCGTAGCTCATAATATAAGTACGTGGTTTAGCGGTTTCAAAATGGATTTTACTTGCTCATAGAATGATAGGCAGCGAAACGCCTCGAAATAATCTTGCTACATTTTGCTGCCGTCAAGGTTAGACCAGCTATGTTTATGCAGATATAGGTTTTCTCGAAAAGGAAACCTGCGTCTCTCAATAATTTTTCTTTCATTCATTAAAGAAGCTGCTAGTTCTTGGTTTCTAAAGCCAGCACAATGGGACGGTCTCATAAGCAGTTATATACGAAAATGCCAGCAATGAAATTTCGCGCCAAATTTTGGTTGGTCAAGTGCACAAAGCCTTAAAATGTAAGGATTGCTTTATCTCTTTTAGCGATCCCTTGCGCTCTATCATCTTGGCTGGTTGTTAGATTTTATTTTTATTCATATTTTGTTTCCCGATTGGCATACTCCCTTGTGTCTACTTTTACGTCACCCTCATTTTCGTGGGTAGCACTCATGTCCCATTACTTAGCCTACACAGCACCAATTATGCATCTTCCTTCTCCCCCGCATTCTGAATAATCACCTCAGCACAATAGTGTGGCAAGTGCCTTATTGACGAGTAAATGGGCTGAATTGAATGCACAGGCAGCAGTGCCGATTCTTTGCATATAAGGTGGCCATTAAATATAGACCAATTATGGACGCTGAAAGAAAGCCATTTCCATGCTTATCGTGAAATTCTGCTGATTTTTTCTTGGTTTCCAATGGGTATAATGACTTGCTTGTGTAGCCTCAGTTCAACCTCAAAATAATAAGGCCTTTAGCATACCAACTTCGTCTAGAAAATGTCAAAATTTCACAACTCTACCCTTATTTCTCACGCAGCAGTCATTTCAGTGCTTTATAAATCGTCGCACTTTCACCTTGATTTCTCAGTGACTTGAAAGAATTCTAACTTGACGAGCAACACTGACAGTATGAAAAGGCACCATTAAATGGAGAAAACCGTCTAATATTTAGCGCATGAATACTGCCGACACTCGTAGCTGGTTAGAAGGGAAATATTTAATCGCCTAGAGAATGAGCCATTCATAACATGAACATTTATTTTCTTGAACGGATCCGTAGATCCCAAACACACCACAAGCAGCACAGCGCCGAACATGCCTCCACGAGTAGAAGGACTGCTTATGCACGCAACTAGTGAGAATTCGCGGTAGCACATTTCATGATTAGACAAGCTTTTGACCAATGGCAGGACAAATTTGCCAAGCGCATTCCATCTTCCCATGAATCAGATCGTGAGAGTGTAGTTACGAAACATCGGTGTTTCGCTGTGGATATTTGATTACCGCTGTAAAACCATATCATGCCCATCAACTAATATTACAGACGCCAGTGATCGCACGGGATGGTAACCTATGGGTTCTGTCACTCCATGTGGTTATGCTACATCCCGCCGGTTTAGCTCGTGCACCGGTGACGGTTGTAGTATATGTCGTGCCAATGGTATATTTCATCGCGTTCTGCCGTTGTACAATTCTCTCCATTTCACCCCTGCTCTCAATCTATCTACCCCCTTTCCTATACATTTGTGGTATCACACACATTGAAACGCCTTTGCCTGTCATTATTTTCGCTCCCTTCTAATGCGTGGAATGTGTTGTGCATGCTACTTCATTCAATTAAGCAGAGCAAGTTGAATTGATAGTGTTAATGCTGATTTGGTGGTCGTGGCGATGCCGCCATCAGCCGTGGCCTCACGATTCCTTTGATATTGGCGTTTGGCGGGATGCTGATGCCAGCATTGCAATGCCAAATGCACGAACAAATGTATTATCATTACGCTTAGCGCTGAAGTATGCAGAATGGAAGTGGGTGAAGCGCTAATGGCGTGATTTGGTATGACAGAATGAGAGGTAGAGGAAAATGCTGTGTGCGTGTGTGTGTGTTGGCATAGTCATATAAAAAAGCATAAGGTGTGGGTTGGTAAATAGGCGAATGGTGAATGAGAGGTGAATGAGTAAGTAAGGGAGCAATATAGTATAGAGTATAGCCAACAAAGCATTCTCCACAAAGACTAAATTAAATGCTCATTCTTTGCCTCGTAAAGTGGTATGTTTTTGCCCCTAAAGTTTCAGTGGCACGTAAGAATATTTTTAATATAACAATGGCGTCTGATGGGTCTTTTAGCAATCACTGCAGAGCGTTTCTAAGTCTGAACCAGCTCTTTGAAAATAATGAACATGAGTCTCAACAAAATTTGGCGGCAAAGGTATGCGTCTTGCCAAGATGCGATTCGACATATCCCCTCCAGCGTTACAATGCAGATGATGCTTAAGATCAACGATCTCACACTCCATTGACATGCATGGATGTAGCTTTCGCAAGGTCAATGGCAAAACTATGAGATTATTAGCCTTCCTTTCCTAGCGTCGCACAGTTAGCACCGAATATTTAGAGCTAAAACAGGAAAAACATCATCTCATAAGGTGCAGTTAACTGCTATTAACCACGTGCAATCACTTCGCTTCTTCCTGCTATTTGTAGATAATCCACACCAAGGATTGTGTCAAATTGGAGATAAGCCCTTTCGTAAAAGAGTGATCTCAACAACTGGCCTCTTTAATCTAATTATTTGGAGTGCAATTGACAAGGTCCCCTCCCACCGTCGCTACTCAGAGGTTGTAAATTGACGAGTTTAGTCAAAGGAAATCAGGAAAGTGGGTCTGATTTGCTCATCTTCTATGTGCACCATATTTATGGCACCAACATCTCCGATTACCCTGCTAGTCGATGCGTGAATTAGAGGCGGTAGTCGAGGTATCGTTGGTTTGCCAGAAACTCGACCGCGAAATCCATTCACTAAATCAATTTGGCCTAGAATTTCCCTTGGTAAGATGTACATTTTTGTGACCTCACTTCGTTGCATGTGGGGCAGAGCAGTGATAAATGAGCACTCTTCTGTATCTGGAGTCTCCTCAGATTTTGGCGAAGCTAAGAAATCTTTCCTGCTTTTCCCAGTATTTGTCAACACTTTCATTACAGGTGTTTTGAAAATATAGGTAACTGAGAAATTCAATGAATTGCCTAAGTATGGCCAGAGCAAAAACATGTCAAATGAACAACAAATGTTAAAAGTAGAACATCAGCTTTTTATAAAATAAATTTGCTTTTTCCGTTGATACCATCGGTGCAGAAGCTGCTATACAACACTGAATAACAAAGTCAACATTTCTGTGTTAGAGTTCGAAGATTAAAATTGTTCCCTCAAGTGGAATGAAGAAGGGTCCATATTACTCTTGGCCTCAAATTTTACTACTAATTGATAGGCCGTCATCGAGTGTGATTATACCATTGTGCAGCAGCAAACAATCAGATGGCTAAAAGGAGGTAGGTGTCGGAGAGTAGG
Source organism: Taenia hydatigena (assembly GCA_036345935.2). Classification (NCBI taxonomy): domain Eukaryota; kingdom Metazoa; phylum Platyhelminthes; class Cestoda; order Cyclophyllidea; family Taeniidae; genus Taenia; species Taenia hydatigena. The sequence goes on along the minus strand of JADWOT020001065.1, from coordinate 12,688 downwards.
GTGGTGAAAGGGAAGGTCGAAGAGACTTATTTACAGTCAACTTGGTGATTGTCCTATTAAAGCTTATCCACTACGTTTGCGGTCAGAGAATGCACTCGTCTAAATAGCCACTTCGATGAAACGTGAAGTAAAATTAATTAAGTCTGTAATGGCTCACGTCACAAAGGCTTATTGATGAAGAGGGCCGAAATTTAACACTCTCTGACGTCATGGAACATACTTTGCCGCGCCGAGAGCAAGCCTTATTCTTCGAAAGATTCTGTCGTTCACCTACGAGCACCCTGTATAGTATGGCATGAAATTTACTTCTACTAATTTTTGGACTCTGGAGGCGCAATGATCTTGTGGCTTGTGTATTTGAGGACAGGGTCTGTATTATTACAAACATTCAGAGTCGGCACATTGGTTATCAGAATCAGTTTGCGTCGCGTAACCTTATGATTCCTCTGTCGGCCAACCTTGTCTGATCGGTCGATAATCTTGTGGGTGCAAATAAGTTGTCGTAAGTGGAGGCGACTCCCAGCCACTACTCTTTTTTCATTGCAAAGATTCACAGACCTCAGTAAACCCATTTGCCATGGACTTCTCCAAGTATTCGTAATAGTGAAGATTATTCCGATAACTCAGATTCATCAAATCCTTCTGGGCTGTACTTTGTAGTAAGCTACAATTGGTACGAAAATATGTGCAAGGCGAAGCTGAAGAGTGAAGGCTGAAAGTGCTAACTGCGATCCTCGGTATGAAATATTAATAGGTTTATGTTCTAGACATCTTTATTATATGAAGAGGGCTGATATGGAGCAACTACGTTGGGGCTTCAAGGAGGAGGATGTGCCAGCCTCAGAAGTGCGACCGCGCTACCCTACGACCAGGTTGAAAATGTCCTCCCACATCTGGTCTAAAGAATGTTTAAGGGACGCAAGGATTGCACCGCGACACATTGACCTCTACGCGGCTAAGAATTTTGTTAAAAGGCTTTAGCGTCTTACCTTGTTACATTGTTAGTGCTTAAATTTTCTCAATGTGCTGTCTTGAAAAAGAGTCTGATGCCTTAATTTTTGATTTTAGATATGCAAGGTAAGTCGTGGAGAAGCTTATCTAGGGAACGACCGAAATAACCCGACAAAAGAAAACAACCTAAACTAGTAGTACACTTCACGAACACATTTAGCAGTCTGCTTATTGAATGAGATCGCCTCTTTATGGACTTGCCATCGTGGCTGGCTAATATGCAAAAGATTTATTGCTTTGTAAATAGAAAGGGAGAAAAAACATAAGTTAGGGATGAAAAAAGCAACAATATCAGAACCTCTCTCCTTTAATCAGGTGCTATGTCTTGCCGCAGTGAGCTATGGAAGGACTTATGTGGTAGTTAAGGTGTGACTGAATGAGTTGGCACATTTGACATGCCTCTACTGTTGGTCACTCATACCACATTAGACTGATGGTGCGAATTCGTGGGTTGATGGGTTGGTTGCAGTGACTGATAGATGATTGAGGAGTGAGGCATGCTACGGCAGAGCAGAGAAGGGTAGGCGTCATTTCATTCATATCCAACTTCAACATTTTCGATTCGTTATTGCTCATTCGGCCCAGCGAAAATCACATTTGTCAGCCATTTGCAAAATGTGAAGTCAAATGTTCATCGCCTTGAAGCTATCGATTTAAAAAGAGAGCAATATCAGGGTCCATTAGGTGATAAGATGGAAGGGAAAATAGAGGAATGAACAATTTATAGTGCACTTATGCAAAATTTATTCTTCGCGACAAACGGACGGAAGGATCATCCATGACCTTCGTTTCACCTAATGCCGCTCAGCCCGTCACCGGCCAGAGAGGACAGTCCCTTGTTAGACACTGCTTTTATAGCATGGGGACATAATAAGTGAATATTAAGAAAGTAGGTGTAAAGTGGATGTTAGTAACTTGCATCAACCCTGAATGTTGGCGTACCTAAAGTTTGCAATGACAAACGCGACTGACCTTATAATACTATATCCTCAAATATATAATCTACAAGGTAATCGCGCCCGTAAAGTCCCAAAAAACGGGTGGTGGTGGTGGTGATGTAGGTCAGTAGGCTAGGGCGTCGTCCTAACAATGTGGGTGTCGAGAATTCGAGCCTCTCACTAGGCATGACAACTTTCCGCCGAACACTTAGTCGTTTTAATGGCCTTTCCCGGCCAGCGGCAAAGTAGGTAGCACGTGCATCCTTCCTGATGCAATTCGTTGTTGGATAGGCATGATGCCACTGCAAGCGGAGGTGGAGATTAAGAATCTTTACGGCTTTGGTAGGATTCTAGCCTGGTATCTTTTGATACGTTGTCAGACACTCTATCCATTTAGCCACGGATCCAAAAAAGCATATTTTTGCATTTCTCCTCTTCTTCCTCCACGTCACCATCTGCTGCGGCAATTAAGCAGCACACCTCCTCCCCATGTCGATCCACACTTTGCACAGGTAATGTAATAGTTCCAATGTATCCTAAGTCGAACTGCTTCTACTTCCAATGACACCTGTAGTAGTGGTAGTAGCTGTGTTTGCTGTAGATGCCTTCCGAAGCAGAAGTGCCAGCCGGCAACCATGAGCAATGAGGAGGGGTGGTGGTCATCACATCTGCCTTGGTGGCAACAGCGGCGACAATACCAGTATATAGTGTTTAGCGTTGAGAACTTTATAATTTAAAACTCGCGTTCAACTCTCGAGGGGACGTCAAGAGGTCGGTCGTTTAGACCGCACACATATTTGTGGAGGGGGTAAACAAGGTCAGATGTTTAACGACTCCTTGCGATGCTTTGTTTAGTCGCTTACACTACCATTAAAGCTTAGGATTACATAAGACAGCCGTTGCTAACCCGGAATAAAGTACGCTGATCTGTGCGATGAATAACTGAATATTTTACTTTCTTTAATTGTGACGAAAGCGCAATCAAGCGCGCTGAACTAGAGTATGTCGGAAGCAATGCCCATCCTAAAAACCCATCATCACGAGGAATATTCGCGCAATGAATATCAACAATGTCAGCTATCTGATCGTATGTTTAACTGGCAAGACTCAGAAATTAGCCTGTCATCGACTTTTTAGAATCCTGATTATTATCTAAACCCTACGCCCTAATATCGAACACCCAATTTTACTAGTCGCTTGAATTAGGCTTGGTAGCATACGAAAAGCAGCAATTTTGCACTTTATATGTAGGAAACACTAAAGTCTAAAAGATGCGCACCCACTACTTAGGTTCAGTAACATATGCAAACTTCTACGATCGAACTTGAGTGGAATTAAACCCTATTTAAGGTTAGAGAGCATTGATACCTGGAAGGCTATCTCAGGGGGGACCCTCTGAATATCAATGCGGCATTAATAAGGTAAAAAAATGCCGTATGGATTTATTCGAATAATGCGCATAGCAACTTTAAGTACAGCAACTCTCGATGACCTATGCGATCCCTAGAAGCGTCAGAATATCGGCTACGCTGGTACATCGAAATAAACGCAGCAATTTCTCGAAGCAAAAAAGTCTTCAGTGTCAGCACAAAGCAAGGTATAAAGGCAAAGATCAACCGCAAATCAAACTTTGCTTTGAAGCATTGCATTCCGCCAAGCATGTTTATTAAGAGAACGATTGGAAATATCGGGAAAATCAACAAGAGAAACAAAGCAAATGGTTTAATTGCGAAAGTGATGCGATGAATTGCACAGAATATGGGTTGCAATTTGTTAAGTGGCACTGATCGAGTGGTAGAATTTGGAGCAAGATTGGCGTGCAATACGGTTGGAAAGACCGAGTGGAGGTGTGGAGGAGTGGCGGAACCGGTATCGGGGAGAATTAGGCTGACGCGATAGTGAGTAGTGAACTCGAAAAGAGGGACCAGACCAAAACGCAGTGGTCGGAAGTTGCTAATGGGAAGATCTATAAACGGAACTAGTGTGGCCTAATCGACAAGGCGTCTGCCTTCTAAGCAGAAAATTGCGGGTTCGAGTACCACCACCAGTGCTTTGTTAACGACCACGAATCCAACCATCTTCCTGTCATTGACTTCGGTGAGAATCCAGTAATAGGAAACGCGATTGTATCCAACTCGACACCCATCGCTCTCCATGCCTTTTCATTCCGTAAGCGGCCAAAACTTCTGTTGCCGCTTAACCAACTCCTCTAGCTTGGGGCCGCATGCATGTTCGAACGAATGTAGCTCTAAAGGCATGTCGAATGACAGAAGGCATGAAGCTGACCATGCGTGACATCGCCTTTTCGCTCTCATAATGGTGTCTACAGAGGTGTGATCTCGAATAGGCTGAGTATGGTTCCTATTGTTCAATTGATCGATCACTCTTTTGTATTCTATCTGTTCGCTTAGTGAACTATAGGTCAATGCTCAATACAAAGCATTTACGCAGGATGGATTTGATATGAGCTGGGTGCATGTTAGCAGCTCCTTGGAGATTTTGATTAGAAGTGCAGACACAATAACAACGCATTTGCAGGTGAAATGCGTGGTCCAGAATGGTAGTGGCCATGGGTCAACGACCCAATTTGACTTATTTCCCCACAAGTCAATAATGACCTTAATAATTAATATATAGCGGGCGTCTGAGATCGCAAGTTGGACAGCAAATCTTCCCTGCGGAAGTGCAAAGGATCTACCAGATGGATGATGCAGCCATAATCGTAATGCCTCTATATAGTCTCTACGAATCCGATTCAAATGGTAATATAATTCATACCTTTTTAGTACAGCAACATCAACTTGAGAAAGCAAGCAACGTGCACATTGAATGCTTGCTTGTTTGTTTGTATATGATGCAGAAGAGTCGATAGAACACAACGTGAAGGCAACATTGTAAAATAGATTAAGTGCCCGACCTCATTAGGTGGCGAGCTAGTCTGACTGAAACTGGTGAAATTATTCGTCCCGCAGGTAGGCTTGGGACTTAAAAAGGCGGCGGAACTCTAGCATGAATGGACCAGTGCGGGTGGGATGGAAGTTAAATGCACTGACGTGCGGCGTGGCATAAGAGACGAGGAATGACAGAAAAGTTAAGGTTGAATGGCAGATGTAGTCCAGAATAATAAGTAAATGTGCTTTTGGCGCAAATGGTGAGACGGTGGGATGTGAGATGCAAGTCGAAGCGGACCTTGCATGGAGCGCATTACGCTGACGTTATTTCAGTTTGTGATGTACACTTCCGTATCTGATTCCATTCACTCCCGATCTTGGCTCGAAATGTGCGAATTAGAGAGGATTTGGAAATGACCAGCAGTAAGGGAGGTTCATGTATGAGTCGAGATCTGCCTTAAAGCCTCCCTTTGGGGATCTCCGCCAACTTATGTGATGCATATACTTTCCAGCTCACAGGATTTGCCGAATAACTAGCGTAAATACAACTCGACTATTATGTATAGAGCGCTTTGGTCGGAAATCACAATACATAAATCGCCCACTCGTAATTTTTATTCAGCTTCGTTTAAGTCATTCGACTGTGCCATGTTCATGCGACTTTTGTGACTACTGTTCACCGTTGCAAGGCCTTGGTGACGTCTTGGCTTAAGCCAGGTGGAATTCCTCTAAGCCGCTTGCGCCATAGCTATGAAACTAAACATTACTACTCCTCTCCACCCCCTTCGGAAATGATGCCAAAATGGAGCTTTAGAAGAGTCATGTAAATCATTAGTCTGCACTGCTAAACTAGCTTTGACCTCCTTCACAGCTCTACTGCTCTGATTAATTAGGCTAAATGGTACTTAAAGCACTGTACCAAAGTGTGTCTCTTCCCACTTGTATTATCAGTCACATGATTCTGTGCTTCACTGGTTCCATCTTGAAGTCGTTTAAAAAACACGATATTTGGGCAGCTATACTACGCTTTTGCTGGGTCTGTTTATCTAAAAACTCCGTTTCTTTAGTTTGCTCCAGTATTCGCCAATGAACTTGGACTGAATCAAAGCAACTAAATTTTGAGTGGGTTTCATGTCCCTTCCAAGGTCCAACAATGCTTCTTAGAGCACGGATGGTGGACAAAAATAATTCCTATTCAAACCCACCCATTTTCTCTCCTAAACTTATTTTGCATTCATGTTAGCACCGTTCTTTGACATTTCTATGCACCGCCAAATAAGTCGCATGCAGTTAATCCATGTAGTGTTTTCTATAGGTTTCGCAGTGCTGTTTTTTTGCAGTTGCTTGTTAACCTAATGAGTCAGCTACTCTTGATCTCTTGACCGCAATTTTAGTGGTATTGGAGCAAGTCGATGGCTATCTTTCCTGTGAGAAATGCTCTCATTTTGGCACCCAAGTCTGCGTTTGTCATAATCTAGCTCAAGCGAATTTCTTTATAAAAAATAATGGAAATCAGTTGCGCCATAATATTTAAAAACGAAATCCCCAATCCTTAAAATGACTGATATAGACAACGTCAGTTGACGGTGGGTGAGTAGTCGCTATCCCTATTCAATTCAAACGCCTATTTGTGGTGGGTAAAGGTCACCTGCATTGCGACGGCTTTGATGTAACCGCTATATGAATAATTGAGTGTTCTTAATTTTGTCCACAATATTTATCTGTAGCTGCTGGTATTTAGAGCACAATTAGGCGTTCCATTCAATTTGAAATAATTGTCCCGGAATATTAAATTGATGGATATTCACGATTCCATTTATTAAGGTGGTGTAGCTGATAATGATTTTTGCCGATAATTATGCTGGCTGATTTTGTATGCTGACTGAGCCCTTTTTGCGAGGGTGAATAGCTCTGTTCATTTCTTCTCGCCTACGATAAGCAAAGCGAAGGAAGCAGTCTCTCAATTGCTTACAAGCACTTTTATAATGTACCAGCTGATAATGTCGACTCCGCTTATCACTAAACAAGGTTTTGGCCTTTACAGCCGTGGCATGCAATTTTGTAGTGCACAAAATTAGGTGTGATAGTGGTGACACCAACCAGTAGAAAGTATGAAAAACGCACGCCTGTAGCATTGCGCCTACATTTGCTGTCTAAATTTGCTCTGCAGCAGTTTTGCTGCATTATGTCATATTTTGCAACGATAGGCTCTGCTTACCTTGCTGGAAACCTCCTCTGCCTCAATGACTCAATTGTCGAGATTTCTGTTGATGGATCACTTCGAAGCAGCGACTGAACTGCAAAAGTACACATCGTATTGATGCAGCCTATTACGGCTTGATCGGTTTCGTTCTTCATCTAATGGCAAATCTCAGCATCCCAATTTCCTTTCATTGCACTTGTTAAGCTCAAGTTTGAGGTCAATTCTTCAGCTGCATGGATCGGTCCTTGAATGCAGGCCGTCTGGTGATGACCTTGCCATCTAGAGAATGCCCAAGCAGCAGTCATTCTGGCGGAACGAAGGCAGTGATGATGTCGAACTAAAGGCAGTCTAACGATTATCATTAGCTGCAAGATTTAGCCTCAACTTAGCAAATAATTTATATTGGCTTTCATTTACGGCACATGGACTGCACGATTCTCATCAGCTAATGTCTACAGATTAGGGTCGAACGGACAAAGACTTGTAATATAGTTGTAATCAACTTAAGAGAACAAAATTTTTAATGTCAAGTTAACGTATTACCGTTTTAAACATTTTGGCAAACTGTGATGAGTTTTGACGGCAGATATCTTGGCTTGTCCGCCTTCTCCTAACATTTATCTGTTCACATGTCACAAAAACTGCGCTACTGCAAACATCTGCAACGTGTTGTAGAGGGGCTGCCATTGGTAAAATGCAGAGCTCATTAGCAAATCACAGCAGTGACAACGAGCCAAGCACACGATAAAGACTCACCACATGGCGTAATTTCTTTATTGGGCCATCAGATGCAAACTTGAATAATCTGCCAAATTGTAACATTTTGTATTTGTATAATGCAATAATGTCTTGACAAAATAGATAAATTTATAATATTCTTCGCAATTGGCGATTCTGTAAAATTCGATTAGGTGTATATTATGCTTTAGTGGGATATACTTTAAAGCGAAGTCGCCTTGCTAGTATGTAACCGCCATACTGAGGAAGAGGTACCCAAAATTACCCTTAGTTCCACAAAATTGTTTAATGAAAACGTTTCAGCTGAGGAGAGACCGAAGTCCAATCCACAAAGCCTGACCAGTCATTTAGCTATTCACAAGTTTTTGCGACTGCTTACTCAGGTACGACCTCCTCAATATTGAGGATGTTTGTGAGCAGGCGGGCCATTTGTGTGCCATTGAAAAGGTGCTGCTAGTGCTGTTTATCACTCATATAATTGCCTCGTTTACTCCTCAATAGCAAATAACCAAATTTTTAGCCCCTCCTGTCATTTACATCCGTGTCCATATACCGCTACCAAATCGAGCTTTTTTATCCCATTTGTCTTGTTTGAAAATTTTTGCCTATGTGTCGATTTATTTTAAAATGGCAGCCCAGTTGTTTAATTTTTAAATTGCTGTGCAATGCATTAATCCTTCTAACAACCTTGTATAAGTCGCGTGATTCAAGACTAGTTTAATTACGGGAGCGGCATCCCTAAAAGCGCTTTTGTGTGTTTGGGCCGAGTAGTGAACATGGCATATTTAAGCTCGTTGAGACCTTCGGCCATGAAAACGATATTTGAAGGATATTTACTGAGTCGCCGCAAACAGATTTATGTTAGATTGAATTTAGGTATCTCTATTTTCAGCTTAATTGTAGCAGAATATAACTCTTCGTTCCCTGTAACATGTTCACATTTAAAAAGCACATCAAGGAGCTCCAGGTGCTGCTCGGTTGCAGAACTGTGCATTTAGACATATTGGAAAATTATTTCTGGTTAAGCTGCTGCCACGGTAGACATGGCCAGTAGTTAGCAAATAGCAGTCAACAGTGGTTGTCTTGTGAGGCCTTCTTCATTTCGCAGTTCAAAACGAGAGATCCCCTGTACAATGCAGTTGATGAAGCCGCAATCAACGGTTGCATTAATCTTCAAAATAGCACTGCTGCGTGCTCAAGTTTTAGACCTCAAAACATAAAAGTCGCCAAATTCTGTAATTGATAGCAGGCAATTTTGAAATGCCTCCCTCGGAATAATTCGTCTCCTGGAGGCTGCATGCAATCAAGTCACATGGCGATATTTCATCCACTATAAGAAAATAGCATTTGAGGAATGGTTTCCATCAGCCCATGCAGTTACCCTTTGGCAGCATACAGACAAAGGCACGGATGCCATCACTGCACTACGTTTTTGCCATGCATAAGGGGTCTTGAGATCTTATTTTAGTTCATCGCATTTGTAATGGGTAGACAACGATAAATCAGGTGATCATGGTGATTGCGTGACTTTGTAGCAATACTTGGACGCCCCTCGGTCACACAGCCGATCCAAGCTGGCCTACTCTGATAACGATAGGCGCCAGAAACCTCTACATGAGTTGTTCTCATGCTTTATTTCTCCGTTTGTGCATGCGTTCTGTCTTTATTACATTTGATTTAGCCTGTTGTCATGGTACTAGTTATTGTATGCATTGCCAACAATTCAGGCACGAAATTGATTACAACGTAAAATTACTGATTTGCCACCTAAAATGGCTTTAAAATGCGTGAATACCTTGACACTTCAAATCTGGTTAAATTCTGCTCGGCCAATGCAGGATGGAGGTGGATTCTTTCCACAGGTCAATTCTCCACTCCTATAATGCGACACATTTATAAGGGACCCAGGTGGACAAACATCTCTACCAGCTACTTTACTCACAATCTTCTGACTTCCATCCGAAATGCTCCCACAGCTTTTCTGTGCAATGATAAGCAATCCGATTCTTCTGGACGCTTACAATTCATAATCAAGCCTAACCGATTATAAGGAATTATATATTTCGGTTATTTTTGGAGCCCCATCCTCCATGCGAAGTAACATGAGGTACGTATGTAACAATTTAAAGCAACGGTTTTATTTGTCAATAGGTCTTTGGCAAACAAGAAGCCATTTTACCCGCAGCCTACTTGCGTGAGGGTATATTCTTGTACTAAAGAATGTGTTGATTATATTATCAGTCGAATCTGACATTTAAAGAAATGTTGCAGGCGGTACAATTATGAATGTCCAATTCATTTGGGTGGGTCCATTGCGCTTCCATAGGAAGTGCAACAAGCCATCTCATAATCTCTTGCACTCTAACAGACATTAATTATTGCAGCTATTTTCAATACCTTCTGCATATCGAAGTTCATTTCGAAGGGCATCCTTCGTTTTACGAGATGCGAAGTTTTGACTTTATTTCAACTTTCCCATTTCATGCCACTCGTCGTTTGCATATTGGAGTGCAAACAACGATTGCCCAATTACCACATGAGCTCACGTGTCTCGAACGTGGCTACTGTGGCTCATCTACGAGTACGTTAATTTTACCTCACGCAATCCTCGCTGGGATGTGCTTTAGGACGGGTTTCTTTTCCCCAACCGGAGTATCAACCCTAGAATGCGGAGATGAACCCCCATAGATGCTAAAATTTGATGCGCTGCATAATTTTTGGACCACGTGCTACGTGATTTGGATGGACCATGATTGAGTGAGAGATTCGTGGAAGAGAAGAGACATACGATCTCATCTGTCAGGGTTATAAGGCTGGTGTTTCTATTTTAGCCTTAGTCTTCAGGCCTTTGTATTGGGTGCAATGATCACGTAGGAATGAAAAATGGTTATTAAGGCTGTGATGTCATTCTTTTCACCAAAGAATTCGTGATCACTCACCGCCTTTTAATTAAAATGTGTATTCAGACAGGCAATGTAGCAGGGTTGCGACTTTCTAAAACTGCTTAGAATAGGAATGCTTTAGAACCCCAAATGCACGGCTTAGGCCTCATTTTAATTGGAAGTTCTGTCAGCTTCCTTATGCACCTAATTTTTACAGAAAAAAACAGAATGGCATTAAATAAGCTACCCACTTATCCACTCACACATTCGCACCATCAGTTTCGATGTGGTGTGAGTGCACGACGCTAGAGAGGGCAGCTGCAAAGGAAACATGACATGGCAGAGCCGAGACGATGAGGTAAGCACAACTCACCTGGTTCAAAACTGCTCTAACCTCCGAGCCACCGATACTGCTAAGCATAATTATCCTTTTCCACCAATGCATTACGCAACTCCACTGATCACACTTCAACTATCGCGAAGCATGGCATCTGGCCGAAGTAGAGAGGTTGACAACAGGAGTGAATAAAGTGAGTAGGAGAAGCAAAATGAGGAGACATGAGAAGTGAATATAAGGGGTGAGTACGAAGGTGAAGGAGTAGGAGGGAGTTGGTATTTAGAGAGTGAAGGGGAAATGGGGTAGATAATGGGTGGTAGTGAGACATGTCGGTAGGTTAGAGCATCGACCTGATAAAGTGGATGTCGAGGAACCAAGCCTCTCATCAGACATGATGGCATTTTATCTCCCAATTTTAGTCAGATCTACTGCTCCTCCCTCTAGCGTTAAATTAGTCAGCTCGTTCATCCTTTTTGCTGCAATTTGTTATTAGACAGACATGGTGATATATTAGCAGCGGGGAGACAAAAATTTTACGGCTCCTGCAGAACTCCAACGTGCAGTTTTCTGATCTGCAGTTAGACGCCCTATCCAGTAGGCCACGTAGTCAGCCGTCACTTCACAAGCGGTTCTTTCACATCACACCCAATACATTTTGACAAAGATGTATAAACCGCTTCCTTCCTCTCGTCTATGGCTTTTGTGCTAACTCATGAAACCGCGATTCGTGAGTAGTAAATAACTGCGACATGACTGAACTGCCCATCAGATAACAGTGTCACGACCTTAAAATTTGGACTCCTAATCAAGGTGGCATTGGACACAGCTCCACTGGACCCCACTTTTTGCTAACTAAGGATAAACTTTTGGTCACAGTCACGATAAAATCAGGTCAAAGCACCCTTTTCAGCATCGTGAGCACAGCTTTCCTTTTACTAAATGACGCAGTTGGAAGCATTCCAAATTTTATCACAAAGTCGCCACCTCAGCAAGTAAAGGAGGAACCGCCTTGAATGGCTAGTTTCTTGTCGTTGAAAGGCAGTTAGTAGTTTTCATTTGAAATATCAGGGATATCGCCGTCTTGAGGAGAACTGTTAATCAATTTTATGCTGCCTGTGGAACTCTATGTGAACACTGATACTTTTACGGAATGATGGAAAATTGCATAATAGGATAAAAACGCATGAAGCGAACAATCAGACTTGACAGAACCAATATTTTTATCGTCTACCTGACCCATGTTTACCTTCGTAACAATAGTATGCGCAATTGTAGAGAGATCGCTAGAGATAGCTAGGTAGGGGCTTGAGAAAACCAAATGTAATCTCTAAAAATACAGGGAAAACCTTTGTAGGTTGTCCATGTTAGTGGTTCAAGCGCCTAAGCTAAAAAATGAAGAAATTAAAGCGTAAAAAGCTTAACCAGGCCTTAATTCATGTAAGGAAAGCACAGTTGAATGTCGCTGGCAAAAGTCTCAAAATAACCCAGTTCCAGTCTATTTCAGTTGGTCAAATTTTAGAGCAACAGTATGATGACCGTGCTACCGCATTCACGCTGATGAAGCTAGAAAAGGCTAGCAAGTGCTAATGAACGAAATTGCTCCCTTAAATACTTTGAATGCTGGATGCAATCGTACAAAGAAGTGGAATCTATAGGCAGGTCCTAATAAATTCGGTTGGTTTATGCTT
>JADWOT020000018.1:0-21000 GCA_036345935.2 Taenia hydatigena | reverse complement strand
TCTAACCAATATGGCGACGTGTTAGCTTCGTCCAACTAAGTGTATAGATAATTTCGCTAAATTGACCTCACCGAAACTCTTTAGCCGATTTTAACTTACCTTTGTAGTGGTGAAGAAATTTTTTTAGATGGCAGCTTGATTGCTTTATTTAGGCGTAAGCCAATAAGTGAACGCGAATCTCTTTACAGGGTAGTTTTCATCAGTTTTGATGTGAGAAAAGCAAACTCCAGTTACTGCGAATAAGCTACGGCTTCATCTATTCACCTCATTAGTTCTGGGAGCATGAATGCCAAGGACGGGCAGATTAATCCCGTGCCGCATGCATGGCAGGTACATGCCAGTGAATGTGAACTCATTCAGACAATTTCATCAACTGCCTTTATTGCCTCAATTACTTACGTGCTGAAGTATATGTGATCTGTTTGCCCACCGCAAACATTCGCATCTGCAAAATGAGGATAGTCTCAAAAGGCATAACTCACTATACTGTGCTTAAGCCAGGGCGAATCGTGACTTAGATGGCTTCGTTTTATCAACCTATGTAATCAGTATTTTGAGGTCACCAAAATGCTGTCTCGGCTGAATTTTTACCACGTTGTTCATTTATGTGTGGAATGAGTGGTTGATAGAACAACTACATGTAGATGCGTTGCATAGCACATATGGGGCGTAATGGATATTTTAAAATCATCACAGTTTGCCTATGCCTCGCAGTTCCTAGGCGTAGGGCTCTTGAATTTTTCTAAAGTACTGGTGACCACTTCCTAAGCAGTTTGAGAAGATAGGCTGTATTGTCGGGCAGTTTATCAAGTGAGACTGTATTTGCGTATCCGTTCCAGTTCTAAAATATGATGAAAAGCCTTGAGCGGCAAAGAGTGAGGTAGCTGAAAGGTTGCAAAGACACTCACTTGTTTATTTGTCAGAACTATGCGAAGGAAAGTAGATGCATGAAATTCGGTCAGGGAAGCGGCACAGCATGTCTAAATATGGTGATAGTAGAAGGCAGAGGGAAGAATTCGCAAAATTGAATGCACTAATATCATCGCATTTGTTTGAAATGAAGATAAAGGAGAGGTTGAACTGCGCGACAGTGTGTTATTAACTCTAGGATAAAAGGGAGAGAGATAGCGACCACACGAGAGATACGCCTGTCAAAAAACTATTTATTTTTTTGCCCTCAGCCTAGTATTCTACCTTGCCATAGCTGCCAATCTTGATCAAAGCCTTCTCACCGCAATGGCAGTTTACAGAGCGGCGTCCATTTAACTTGGCCATACATTCAGAGAAACTGTCATTACTGCGGAGCTACGTTTCTGCAAGATTGTTTTTCTTTGTGCTTAGTCAGTGAAAGGCCAAAAACAAGTACATCGTTTTTTGCATAGGCTCTTCTTATCCATAGATAGGGTCGTGGCCCCAAGAGTAAAAAAGAGAGGAGAGACAATGAGAAAATGGCAGTGATATGGAGTTCATCTGCACTCACTTCTCATGGGCAACAGGTAGCATGTTAGATAAATCTGAAGCAGAGCGGCCGCAAATCCTGATTTCTCATTTAGGCTGTCAAAGCAATGTTTAGCCAAGCATCTGCGGCTGAAGTTCCTTAGGTAAACTTGCATTGCAAATGGCTTTAATCAATTTATCTATACCCAACTTTTACAGATATACCGAGGTTTCTACCCACATAATCAAAAGAGTGGCTTGGGAGTGATGCCTTTACAAGAGAGAAGATTAGAAATGGTGAGTGCAATGGCAATTTATAGGGTTCCCACTGAAAAAAAAACAGAGTTTGCGAGAATAGTGGGGGTGCAAAAGAATGAGATGAACATCAGGTGTTGTATGAGAAACATTGACTTCACCGTTGACGCCTGTGGGAATGAAGCAGCGGCACATGCAGCGAGTGGCGTTGCATTCTGTCTTGTTCTGCCTGATTTCCAAAGAGGATCTTTGCGTGATGTAAGGCCAGTTGAGAATGGAAGACCTCACATGCGAATGGTTTTGCCGATTAAGTGGGTGGAGTTGATCAACTTCCAAAGTCGTGAATCACACCGCACCTCCGCGAGAACAAGTATTACTCCTCATGAGTCCATGCTGTTTAATCAAAACATTCTGAATAGCGTGGCACGATGCTTATTTTCAATTTCACAGGCGTGGTGACTCTGTAGTTGATGTATTTGAGGACACAGTGATTTGAGGTCATTTTGCGTCTGTGTCGTTGCAAACATTCATTGCGCAAATAACCAGGGTCGGCTCGTGTGTTAGCAGCATCCCCTTGCATTGTACGAACTTAGGAGCCCTTTCTCGGCCGACATTGTCTGATTAGTTGATAAAATCATGCGTGCTAATAGGCAGTCGTGAGCGGAGGCACCCTCAACCATTACTCTGTTTTGACATTACAAAGTCTGCACAGCTCCGTATGAATTTGATCGCCATGGACCTTCACATGTAGAGGACTTAACATTATACAACACGCAACAGACCTATAGCATTCCTATAACCAATAAAGAAGATCATCCTGCTAACTCAGATTCGTCAAATAATCCCGGGCTGTATTTTATGGTAAGCTACAATCGGTAAGAAAACTTGAGTAAATAAAAGTCAGAGAGTAAGCGTGGGGGATGCTGGGTACGACTGTCAATGCGGCTTATGTTCACCAGCCAACCGCTAGGCTGGGTGTAATGCCTGCACTTTGTTGCATTCAATGCACAACCGTGTTGACTAACTTTGCGATTTGAAGACCATGCCGTAATTGGATGTTTCAAGTCGGAGTCTGCAATTTTATGGTTAATGTGAAATCAAACAGTGTCTTAGTGCAAGTCCCGTAGTTAGCTCATTCACTTCGACAAACCTTAGGTTTAATAAAACCGATAGCTTATTTGTGGAATTAACATAATTGTCCCCACGACCCATATGCTTCCTTTGTTTTGATGACGCAAAAGCAGTCCAAGGGTTCTGCGATATACTAAGTAAATTTGACGATGCCCAATCAGCTCGGCTGATCGATTTTAAATATGAGCAATGAGATGCTGGAGTGATGTGACAACGTGGCAGATAAAACCAAAATTAAACTGATTTTACCCCTTGGTCCGAGCATTCGCCTACATATATGTGTGTGCATTTATTTGCCTAGATATAAATGGAAGTGAAAAGTTCACCTTAAAATGGAAAAAAAGCCTGCCATTTTTGTTACAAAACCTGAGCTCTTGGCCTAAGATGACGTTTCTAAACATCATAGAGTGCATTGCGCATTTGTAGGAAACCATTTTGGTAAAGTGCGTAGCGAGTTGGACAAGATCTTGCAACAGAAATTACAGTGCCTACAGTGGCTCTAGAGCTGATGATCAGCAGTCGCGCATTTAACCATACCTTTGAGCAACAGAAGCCCGTGTCAGAGTTTGCCATATTTTACTTCCCTCTTCGTAGTCTTCCACATTATGAGTTACTTCTAAATTAGCTTTCCTTAGTGCAAAATGAGAAGCTGCTTGCCAATAAAGACTTGTAAAATACTAGGCATTTTGGGGGGCAAAAATTTTTGCACTCTTCAAAGTATCGACGCTATTTGAAGGAGCAACAAGCTGCCTTTTCTGAGTCAACTACAATTTGGTTTTCATTATAGATGGGATCAGTCTTATTAACAGCTCTTTACCCGTTATTCGTTCTTGAATTTACTCATACACTGAATGTTAAGAGGATAGATTTGCCTCCTGGTGGCTAAGGGCGGGTTCAAATATAGCACAGATTAAATCGAATGTAATGGTTACGTGCAGAAAAACTGCTAAATATTATAAAGGAACATCCATTATAATACGAAGGAATGGATAATGAATATCCTATTTAAGGACGATATGGATGGGCGAAACAGGAGCACTCACAGCCTGAGTGGAATCTTTCGAAGGCAGGAGAATGTAATCTCGCCAAAGACGCAGTGAATGAGATGTACATAGGGAATCCTACAGGCTGTAACTCAGTAAACCACAACTTCATAGCGCTGAGTTCTTGATTGCATCATTTGCAGAATTTTTATGAATCTTTTATTTGCATCAATCTGCCTAAATCAAAGCCAGCAGTCTAACCTTCTCAAGTGTCAACCAGCCTATTAAAATTGTAGCTTAGCAGTCACGACTACACTGAAAGGGATAAGAGGCAAGGCAATCCAAACCCCATCATCCTAATTGAACTGGGATAAGAACTAAGCGCTCATAATAATTGTGTTTGAGGCAATTGACTGACAATATTATTGCCTGAAATTTCATAGCATTTAACTGTAAACATTGAAATAGCTGGTTTATTTCCATAATCAAAGTGAAATTGAGGATTAAAATTTTATCCTTATAGCCCTTGTGCCACGTGCCGTAAAATGTTTAAGATGATAATGCTTTACTTCACTATAATGTGTCTTTACATAAGTCCTACGGCTGTAAATGCTTTAAATTGCACTTGAGGTCTGAGTGTAAAATACTATCTCACTCCTTGACATGTGCCAATGTCTTCGCGTGACATGGTAATTGCAGCTTCTTGATCTTTACAGCCTAAAACACTTAGTTTCATCAGTCTTACTTGCTCAAAGAAAGCCTGATAAAGTAGAAGTAACGCTTAAATGATAATAAGTCATTGTCATAAATGTGTAGGGCTTGAACTATGCCTAAGGAAAGGCAAACAGTAATTTAAAAACAGCCACTGACATCACAACTCAGGTTGCCGAATTAGCCTCGATTACAATTATCACTCAGAAAGAATTTACCAGTGCAAGAGCTAAACACCAAAAATATGAAACATCTAAGGCTTTTAACTGCCAGCACCACAATTTTGCACTGCTCCCCTCCCGATTAAGCTCACGGGGTCAATATAAATGTGCAAAGCGATTTTCTATTCCAGCGGCTTCTAGTTTTTCATTACCCTGATTTAATTGTTTGGCTTCTCTGTCTATTCTATTCATACATTGCATTTCGCCTAGCACGTTTCTCGGCTGCTGATTTCGTTCCACAATTATTCTCGTGGACAGCGATTACCCCTAATTCCTCTGTTCAGTCCTACATCCAACTTGCGATCTTTCTCTTCTGCATGCTTATTCATAACTACCGAGCACCAGTACTCGTAATCCAACGCTATTTTGTGCTTTCTTACCAAAATAAATGATTGAAATGCCTCCAGGGACAGCACAGGACAAATATGACTGTCAAATTCAAAACTAACCGCTGTAACTTATCTTAAGGGCTCTTTTACATGGTGAAGAGTTCTCTAATGACCTCCTTCCACTAATAAACCATGTATTTATTGCTTTGAAGGATTTTTCTGTTTCATCCCCACAACTCTTAATTGTAAGACTAAAGATGGCGGCAAGTATTTGACAGCAAACATAAATAGCGCAATTCGCGTATTAATCAAAATTCCTAGTAATTTCCTTGCGGAAAGATTCCCTTTTGCTAAAGAACAAATGTCCGACTTCTTTTTAATATGCAACTGCTTTTAATTCCAAATTAAAACCCATCAAACTGGCAACTCGTTCCTGTACACCACTCGCAATTTAAATGGAGCTGTGAATATAACAACATTTGCATCGTCTACGCTGTGTTCACTCCACCTTACTCAATTTCCGGCTCCTTCCTGTAGTCTCTTAGGTTTTAATGTAAAGTATTCTAAGGCAGCAATAAGGTTTGAGGTAGAAGATGACAGTAAATGTGTAACCCTCTTTTGCATTGAACACGCTTTTGTTCTTATAGCACATAGCAAGGTATATATCCGTAGGGGTGAGTTGGAGCAGCTTGTCGGTGGTCCTGTACCACAGGTAAACAAACGCATGATTATCACGTTCGTATTGCGCTATAATCCATTTAAAATTGGTTGAACGCAAAACTGCCATCTGACCTGGTGCGAAGCACAACGTTTGCCTTATTATCTCAACAAATAATAATCAGCTAATTTTGCACAGGCAGAGCCTTACTCATCAGTGCTTCTTTGGCTCCATTTCAGTAAAACAACTACAATCTCTACTCAGTGGATGCCCTTATCCTATGAGGTCAACACTCGTAACGCGAAAGATTGGAAATGACAAAAGACATACAGAAAACTTACAAGTTTTGCTGGCATGATAGTCCATTGCCGCATTCTGTCCAAACAAAACATCGTGCAAGTCTGCGAATTGGAATAGACTGAGGTGAAACCATAACCACACAAACTGTGCCTGACGGACAAGAAAATACTTACATAAATGACGTAAACGCAAATGTTCTTGCATTTCCTCCAACGTCAGATATCCTGCGTTAAATTCTGTGCAGCAAAGACACATTTCTGAATCCGCCGTTTTTTGAGCTGCAGCAAGGTACAAGAAGGCATGGAGTCGTAGGTTGTTCACAAAAACGTTAAAACTATTACAGAAAGACAGATCACATCAGATATAATTAGAATTAGACAGACGCAAACTCACTCATTTGGGCTGCAATAAAGTGGCTGCTGTATTCCTCAAATTGAGCAAATGGTTTAGAGCACACACAGCACGTATTGTGATCCGAGGCTATTTTTAAGTTCAAAAGAAGATGCTTTCGCAAAAGGATATTTGGCAAGAATAAAAAAGGGATTTCGTAGACGTCTTTACCTTTTTGATGCCGTAAGATCATTGCAATGGTACCGTACGTCACTGAGCAAACTGGACAATGTGCATTTAAGTCAGCTAAAATGTGAAATATGCGAAATACGGTGCTAAAATTGTGCTTAGTCTAAGCCCTAGTCAGATAAGATGGTGTCATTCGGATCAGAGCAACGGTTGGTATGCTTACTACAGCTCATCAATCAGCAACCAAATTTAAAATTCGCATAAATATACATCATTAATTAACTTGCACACACTTTGCTCGGTTTTGATGAAGCGAAAATGAAACTAGGTAAAAACTGAAGGGCGCCTACCTTGATGCTCTCGAAACATATGTGCTCTGCACGAGTTGATTGTCCTGAATTGAGCGGAGCAAAGTCTGCATCTGCGGTTATCCATTTTAGTGGAGATGAAGATGAGATACGCGGTGCTCAGTAAAAGAGCCTACGGTATGTATAATGCAAAGCAAAGGCGCTAACCGAATTTGTTCTTAGCTTTTCACTTAATTTAAACGCAGAGGAGCATAAATAGCATAAGTTGTTAATAATCGTTAGTAACGTAATAGCTGTTCGCAGTGAATCGCAATCGCTGGGACTGCACTAAAGTATAGTTTTATTATTTTTAAGGGCCTTAAATCTCTATGCTTGTTGGTATGGAAAAGAAGTTGTGCTAATTTACGAAGTATTGCCATGAAATAAGGGAGCCGTGATATTTAATTTCAGGTCATCAAAGGTTAACGTATCAGCAAGAATGTCTGCGATAATCACCGATTCCAAAACCGCGCTGTGCAAAGATGGACACCACCTGTTAGACGTAGGTCTTAGCCCCTTGAACATTCGTATTTACCCATTTGTAATGACAGGTGGAGAAGATTTATACGGCACACGAGTAATGATGCCACTATTTTAATAAAACGCTATTTTTCGAGCCTACACTACTACATCCTGATTGCTAAGAAGATAAGAATTGATTGGCAAGGCTGGTTTGCTGGTGGCCATAGATTGTATCAAACCTCTTCATTTACCCCAAGCAAAACTCTAATCGTGGATTCTGCATGGCTTTAACAGAACGACATTCACGATATCTGTTCGTCATTATCCCATATCGCACCCATTCTTATTTACCCTGTCTTATCAAACGGTTCCATAACGCCTTACACCGCAACATTACCTCAACCTCACCACTCGCAAGAGGGAGCCCCATACTTACCATATGCACACAGGAAAGCATCTCACTGCGTGATGCATCGCATAGCGGACTGTACATAATGCACACTGAAAGTGGAATATGGCCTTTACCAGAATGCGGACCCGAAACCTCGACCACTAAAACGCGACTCATACTTTCAGTCTTCTAGGCCTTACCAACCAACGTGTACCGGCTTTCCATCCCGCCTACTTTTTTCTTCCTCGCCAATGTTTGCCTGTGATGTGTTGTTCTTTTCGTGGCCGCTTTTGCTACCAAAACACCGCAGCTCTGCTGGTGAGCACTGAAAAGGACTGCTACTTAAATTCGCTTGGGATGTCAAGCAGCAAATAAAAAACAACGCAGTGGCCAAAGAACAGCTGTACATAATCCTTTGGATTGCAGTTGCTGATTTAGTAGTGAACACAAATTCCGATGATTTACGGCAATGACATCCGCTTTAGCTGCTAAAGCTCTCGGACTCAAATCTAGCTGAGCCTGAGTTCCATTAAGTAGTCCATGGATGGCTTGGGGAATCTGCTTGGGAATTCTGAGTTCTCCATCTGGTTGTTAGGAGTTGCTGTTCTTGCACATATTGACACAATCTTGCGATGGCCCTTCTTCCTAGTTTCTCCTTTACATATGCTGCGCAAATACTGCTTTTCTAAGGTCAATACGAGCATATGG
Source organism: Taenia hydatigena (assembly GCA_036345935.2). Classification (NCBI taxonomy): domain Eukaryota; kingdom Metazoa; phylum Platyhelminthes; class Cestoda; order Cyclophyllidea; family Taeniidae; genus Taenia; species Taenia hydatigena. The sequence goes on along the minus strand of JADWOT020000018.1, from coordinate 12,548 downwards.
CATGAGACTTCGTTGACCAGTGTAAATGTGGGTTTCTTTAAGGCTAACTTGCCTATATTCTTATCAAATAATGGATGCTGAATTCGTTTTGTAAACCATTTGAAGTACTTACACTTTTGTGAGTAAAGAAAAACAGTATTTACGTTTGTGCGAATTCCTTCGACGCGGGTTAGCGTTAACTGGTGGATATGGCGAAGGGCCCCAATCCTTGTTTTGCAGCTCGCATCTGAAATCAAGGGTAAGTCAAGATGTATTTTTGTGCTTATGGGTTATTCGTGTCCACTTGCTGATACATTCCTTTACTTTATCCATTTTTGAAGACTAAATTTACCTGTTTTGAGATTAAGATATTTGCTCACACTTTATCCTTAAAAGGTGATCTGACGTGCAATAGGAGAATAAGTTCGACTTTGCAATTATTTGGTCTTTATCTTAATAACGAGTACACTTCCTACTTTTGCATATTGTTAACAAATCATCAATTGCTTTTGTGAATTTTTACTACTAAATATGCGTAAGTAGTGGCGGCAACCTAAACATGACCTGGAAATAGGTTCTGAAGCTCTTTCAAGACTTTCGTGATGTAAATTCATTATAGCCATAATATTTTAAGAACGAAGTCATTCCTAAGGGCTATTTCAGGCCTGCATACAAAAATTTACGAGTTGTTTTCAGCACTTCACTGCCATTTTCCGATGCTTTCCTCACAGCATCTGCCTATTTTGAGGACCCGAATGCAAACGAGAGGTGTTTTTTTTCCTTTTGAACTAGGCGCAAAATGGTTCAAATATCAGCAGCCAAATCGAAATGAGCTTATAGGTGCTGAGGTTTTCTTCTTCTAAAGACGAACCTACCTTACTCAATGCGCCGCATTTTAAGCTTCCGGTATTCGTGTGTCATGCAGCGCACTTGAATTAGGCTCTAATTTAATGGTTGATGAGGTGGATTCTAGGGCATGTCCAGATTAGTAGTTTTGCTTTTAAGTAAAGAGGCCGTTTCTATCTTTCATGTTGCCATAAAGTACACTAGTGCTTTATGAACCACAAAGTAGTGGTTGAGATTAAAGCAGAATGTGCTAAAGACGAACTTAAGAGAGACGCATTGGCTCTGTAAGGAGTCTGAAATAAGAATTTATTTAAAATATGCAACATAGGCCACTATCATTATTGACCTATTCAAGATTGATCGCGCAGTTCTTTCCTTTTATCCTTGCTCTTAGTAGATAAACTGCTGTGCTCTTCCCATTACTGATAAAGTGCAGGAAATGCAGACTCTCAATCATGATACACGGTGGCACATTTTAATATGAGGGTCTTTTATCCGAATCATGCTCCCACTACTGTCATTGCGCCGGAACTTGTATTGGTAATTGGCACGATCTTACATCGCATAGTAGCTCTACATCACTCGGCCAATGATAGTAATGATGCAAGGATTAAGCTTTCAGCCATGAACACATTTATAAAAGAGCTAACTAAGTCATCTGGCTGGATAGTTGGTGAAGCGAGTTATTGTACAACGTATTCACACTGAGCTGAGGTGAGGACCCGTGAGGATATGGTTTGTTTACTTCGCATAATCCTAAGAGCTTGAAAGCAAATCAAACTAAAAAATTAAGCATTTCAAACACCTTTAGGGATGGCAAGGAAGTAAAGAACGAAAGGTATTCCCAACCTTTTATCGTGTGTGAAATTCTACCTAAACTTTTAGTGGCGATGATGAATTGAAACCGAGTGGACACTCACTAGAATTGTGCATTAGTCCGACGGGTACAATATCTCCAAAATTGTGTGGTTCTCGCGGGTCAGATGTAGCATTGTCATGTGCGCCCTGATGATGAAGGGGAGAGGGGCCTCTTTAGCACTGCTCCACCGTGTTGATATCTCCTAGAATGCCGCTTAGGCTAAAGATCAGGCTGATCTTGGAGCATTAATAATTTGACTCTGGAAAACAAGGCGCCAACTAAGTATTTACCGAGCTAAAGAGGCACCGATTTCAGGGAATAACTGCGGTGTTCGTTGCTTAATATTTCTACTTTACATTGAAAACTATATTAGCTAAAATTACTAAGAGGAAGGAAGTGTGAGAGTCAATTACGCCTTATTTTCATAAGGATGCAGAACAACACGGATATCATGCCTCAGACGTCCAGCATCGCCCATAGGCAGACAATGAAGGCAACACTAAAGCAATAAATACGATTGAAGAATTTATCTACAACATGGTCGTCTTTTCAACAAAAGTTGAAAGAGAACGAATGAGGCTAATTTTGGCATAAAGCGCGTTAGAGGACAAGCGTAATTGCTTGTATGGTAAACAAAAACTTGAGTGCACACGTACGCATGCAACTTATTATTTCATAAATACTTGATGCTTAAGGATCGTCCTATTATGCGCAACATTGGCAATGTTGTGAAATTCACGCGCATTTCATGCTGCGAGCATTAAAGTGTCAAAGCTGATGCTATCGTTAAGTGTCTAGTTCATAAAACCTTCTTGGGATCAGTGACTGCATTTGGGCATATTAGCTGACTAATGCTGCAACATTATTTTAGCGTTTGTCCATTGCTCAGCGCCTGTTTTGCCCTACTTTACCATCTTTAATTAAAAATCGACGCTGTTATTAGCCAAAACTTCGATGACTCAAATGCATGACTAATTGCATCTTCGACGAAGCCAACTACTTTCCATCAGTAATCCATTTGCGTGAAATGCATCATTTCGTTAGTAGGTATGATAAATAGCAAAGAAATGCACGCTGCATGTAACTGGTAATTTTTCTGCTCCTGCCACGTCCATACAGCAGCATTCAATCCAAGACATGTAGGAGGCCTAAAAATCGTTTGGTTAAGGCACTGATAAGGCGCTCTTCCTTTTTACTGCATTCAGCTCCCTACGGTCAATGCGCAGTCTGTTACCTGCCTTTGTTAACTTAGAGCAATTGAAAAGGCCCATGGTGTTATGGATGACTAAATGCGACCTCGAAGAGGGTGATGAAAGTGTCATTTGGGACTGCTTTTGGCAGCTTACCAGTCACTGGTAGTGAACAGACTACACTGACCGCTTTCTTCTACACTTACCGTCAACTGGATAGCATCAATATTAATACGTTTGTGATTAACACTGCATTTAAGCAGTCTATAAGTTGACAAATTGAGTAGTGAGACACGGCGGCTTAATAGCAATACATCAGCTCAAAAATATTCGACAACATTCTTAACCTTTTCGTATAGAAATCGTCGACTTGACATTCAGGTCTATAACTGGCGCAGTATCGACTGTACAGTGGGAGAGCTTGCGCCAATCCAGTAGAGGCCGAATTTTTAACATTGCATAGATTCGCACAGACAATCAACGCTACGCTTTGCTCTGAATTTCAGGGTGCATATACGTACTTTGCTGACCCACAGGAGAACAACTTTACGTGCGCAGCGAAAAAAATACCACCAACCACAGCCTATCAAAACTAGCTTTTAAAACTAATCACCTTCTAAACCGAATTTCTGTCCCGCTGCTATTGCTGCACTGTCTGTATCAAGTGGCCTTAAATATCGCTACTGTTAGCATTTTGAAGGCCAGCCTGTGAGAGCTAAAGAGGCTGAGTTGCGATGCATCTGTATTAGCGATGCATGTTAGATGCAAAAGCTGCTACCATTTCACACGAAAATTTAAATCTAGATTTAAAAATTGCATTTCCCGTTCCTAACTCTTAAGCCTTCATTATGTGAGATTAAATTTGAGCCTAGCAGCATCTTTCCACAGGGCTATGCTAAGGGAGAACTTTCGTAAATTTGTCCTCTTAAGTGGCAAACGCAACAATGTTTACGAATCGAAGAAAGAAGTGGGCTTTCCAATGCAAAACAGTTTTCAAATAAATATGACTCGGAAGTTTACCGAGATGTGTAGTTCCATCCAATTTGGATAGATAAACTTCGAATTCATCATTTCCGCTGCTATATATATTATACTTAGGCCGCTTAGGAAGGGCAAATAGGCTTCCAATTGGTAATCCGACTGATAGGAGGCAAAGTTTAAAACGTATTTCCTCCAGAGCATTGCATCGAAAACTAACCCTTGTGCAAAATGCTATCTTGTTTAAAATGCTGTTACGAATGCAGTGCCATACAGACCCACTATAAAACAATTTGATATTCTTGCTAGGTGCAAGCTTGTGGCTCATATTCCATTGAATGCGGAGTCTTACAGCCGGCAACTTAATAAACTGAAGCTGGTTGGACAAATTGCATCCAGCCCACATTAAAGCATCCGCACGGATTGGAGATTGGCCGGGTAGATTACGAGGCGATTCATTCAATCTTCTAGCAAGCAATTACAGGTGCTATCCTCTTTACAACAATTTACCCCATGCGGTGGACTCAATATTTTCAGCCGCTTGGGCTTATTGATCACAAATATCTCAAAAACGGCAAAACGATGAATTTCTTTCTTCTAGGCATGCCTTATTTTAGTGGTGCAAGCATCTACAATTATCCTTACGTTAAGTCCATCTATAGCGTGGTAGATATAGAAAGCAAACAAGATAAAATAATGGAACCTATGTTTTCATTCAAGCACAAATCTTCCTTGTGAGTCGATGACCTTCATTCTGTCGCGGGGTTCGTGTACACTGCACCATTCCTGCATGCCTGGGCCGGTGTACCTTAAAAAGGCTATCTAAATTCCCATTTATTGGGTACAATCGCGAAAAAGCAGCAATGAGACTAACGACGTGTTAATTTCTGGCAAACTTGATCAAAATCGAGCTGCCTTAGTTCTAAGTAGAGCATAATTATTTGGAGAGTTGATTTGTTTCCCTATGGCTTATGCCGCGAGGCGCTAGCTCAAAAGTCGTGCCGACACATCGGTCTGTCATAACAGATTTCTCATCCCCACACTGGTTACTTCCTACCACTTATATAATGGAGAGGGTCTGTAATCATTTATCAGCCAATAAGCAATCGAAATGTTGCTGTTAGACACACCAGAGAAATTCATAAAATGCAAGGCCATCCATGCAGTACCATCTCCAATCACGCTTGGACTTCAATTTAGGGCGTGACGTTGCCTCAGATTATTTTTCTTACCACAACCCCTCTTTTAATAAGAAAATTATGTGCATCCAAACCAGTTTTCTGCCTTGCCTCCAAGGTTGGATTCTAGAGCAGAATCAGATACTCTTGCTACTAATATTTTACAGTGAATTAAAAGGGATGGGGTTCAAGTGAGAGCTTTTTATTGATTGTGCTCTTGTGATAAATTACTGTCCAGGAGGTTTAAGTCTCGTTTTCGAATCAACGCTCCAGGCTTCTAATTGTATCGAAGAAATTATGTCTCAGTGCTTTTTGCAACTTAATCGAAAGATAGTAATAACCATAAAAATTTTGAGAAATCACTTGCATGGCTTTGAGCTTGGCAGTCTTACAATTCCTGGAAATGCATTGTTCTATCTAGAGAGGAAAATGTGCTAACGTCAATTATTATGTGAATGGAATTCGATTGTAGATGTTTTGCTGGCATTCACAAGGGATTAAGCAAGATCTGAATGTGCCACATCAAGTTTATGCTCATCAACTCGTTGGTAATACATACCAGTTTAAGTAACCTTATAAGAATAAAATTACGTTATAGCTGTCCAAGTAGGTGCCCTTTGGTTCGAATACTTAAAACAAACTATTGGAGACTACAGCTAACTTTGACATGACGACGTTGGTAGGTGATATATAGCAGTACCAAATAAGAAATCTTACTACCTGCTAAATTTAATTGACAACGATGCTAATGAAGATATTTGGCAATGCATTTCATACAAGGAACTTATTTTGAAACGAAAGTAATATCATGAGCAACTTTTCAGATCCAAGGGAACTGATCTGCCCCCTTTTTTAGATAGGATTGTGCTGCCATGCAGTCGTCGCACTGTCCATGACCCGGCATAGCAGACACTAATGTTCATTTAGAATAGAGATAGGGCGATATGATCCTGTATGTAGCCACAGGAGCGCTTTTTGAAAGAAGCACATGCAACTGAAGTAATGCCTCCACTCAACGGCATTTATCTCCATTTAAAATGGTGGAGTGGCTTCGATGTCTTGAATTAGGAAAGCTGTTTACGTCGCCATCTTTGTTTTAAAATGAATTCAATGCAAGATGGCTCAGTACATGATGCCATTGTAGGAGAGAAATATATTGTGAAATGGGTCCCCTAGCAGTTTGGCCTATCGAACCCTCGTAAGTCAAATTTGTCAGCAGTAGATAATGTTTTAACTTGATACCGACGAAATTGTCTTAGGTAGGCTAATTCAAGGAAGAGGCTATTAAATGACAAAAATCTGTCGATTTTTATAACAAGCCAATCCAACAAGTGCGCGCTACCTACTTATTGGCGAGAGTGAACAGAGGGCAAGTAATATTCGACTCCTGCTGGCCTTCTTACGAATGCCAGCTAAACAGCTGCAGATAATTTAATAAAACTGCGAATCTGACGTAGAGGAGTTAAAGACCTTGATTTGATGCCATAGTTCTGCCATCTACATTCGCAAGCCCATACATATTACTGTCTGGTAATTAAACCCCAAAAAATGTGCACGTAAGAAACAATCTGTTGGATGCTTTTACAAAAGTGGAGATTTAAATGGCAAATAGGATCAAAAACTCCTAGGATGTTAATGTTGTACAAGAATGCAATAAATTAAAAACACTCACTTTAATTCCTTTTCCCTAAATTTTGTAGTTCAATGTTGCAATTGAAAATGAATGGCTCTGCTTTAGAATTCATATGTAAAGATGATGCGCAACCAAAAACATCTGGCACTGCATGGTTAATTTTGACTTTTATGGGGTCCTCTGCCTATACTCTGATTGCTGATTGGCCAATCGATAAGTTGGATTTGGCTGGTGCAAGAATGAGGCAACTGATTGGACATACGGTCGAGTTCTTCTAACATTTAGGCAGTCGCTTCGCGCCTTACCCCTCGCAAGCTAATCTCCTTTCCAACCGTGCTCCATTCGGTATAAGAACAAATAGGTATTTTCTTATGTTGGTCATGAATTAACATGTTCGCCAACATTATTGCATGCAAACCACGATTTCGTCCAATGTGAATATGAGCAAACTTCCCTTTATTTATCGGCACTAAGGCGCATTTTACGATCCTCGAAGCCCTCCGGTAGTCGGTTACATTAGTGGTACCTTCAGTCGACATCAACAAAATGATAAGTTTGATTTGCCAGCTTTGTCCGGTGTTAGGGCTAGTCGAATTTACACCCAAGATGAGGATGGTTTGGAATGATTGGAATTGATCAATGCAGTCTAGGCACTTGTAGGAACTACAATTTGGTTCTCTAGTGGCACAGTACAAACTCTCGCGATGCAGGCAAGACCTTGTTCATCACGGAAGGAAAGTCAATTCCTGCATACGAAGGATAAGAGTAAAAAAACCAAACGTCAATGGCTGAGGCAGTGTCTTTGGTTGATGGTTCTTATGCATTTTAGGTGAACAAACTCTTGCAGGGCTACCCACACTGCAAGTTCACTTAAATTGGTTCGCCGGAAAGTCCTTGCGAAAAAACTCATAATCTCTTAGCATGTGTTGTTATTTTCCTTGAAATGAGGGCGATCAAATAGGAATTTCGAGGCGTAGAGACCGCTGTTTAAACGGTGGCCTGCTGCATTTGCACATTTATCCTATAGCTTGGAAAGGATCTAGATCAGGTCTGCCATTGCAACACTTAACATTGCGACCTTTTTATGTCCAGCTTGGAGTATTTGGCATAGCTTCGTAATGAACGCAAAGTTGCCATCGCCGAGTCAATATCGAGGTCTTAGATAGGTTGCTTTAACACGTCGGTTGTCCGATACCTAGTACTAGTTTATGCGTTTGATCGAATGGCAAGGTGGAATCAAAGGACATAATTGACACTCTGCTAATTCCTTTGTTCTTCAGCCCGTTGATGACCAAGCGTGCTTAAATTTAATATTTATCTTTAATTCTCATATGTTAATTAAATATGTCCCATTACCGCATAGCGGGCACTGATCGAACAAACACCGCCCCTCAACCGCAGTAAGCAAAACGATTCAGCATAAATCAGCAGTATACACACCGAATGCCCACCATATTGCGCTTATTAGAATTACGAATTTCACCAAGTGTGAATGTCTTAATAGATTTAACTCGATACGCATTGCGACGAATTTCATTATAGCAACATTTTAAAGTTAATTATCATACTTGTTTTAAATGTGTAGACAAATTTAATCAGAAATGCCACGTACTCATGGCTTTAGAGCTGAATTTAGTCGGCTTGTCAGAGCTGAAAATATGCGGGTTTTGCAAATAGACCAACGACATGCAACTACCGTGATAATTACCTAAAGATGGTGCAGTCCAGTTTCACCAGCTTGGCCATCGATGTGACAGCCAATCTTGGAGTCACAATTACCTTAACACGATCATTCACACTGAACTGTTTTGGTGCAGTATCTAGTCGCATTTTTGCACGCATGCCTTGGTCGCCGTTCAGAAGTGCATGATTTGCAGTGCAGTTCGTGGGCGCACTAAAGAGCTAAAGCATGAAAGCCTTTCACATTGATGACTTATTTGTTTGGATGAGATGTGGGCCATGGCGATGGCGTGATGAGAAGTGGCATGGCTGTAAGGGCGTGCCACTTATGGGTAGGGAAGAGAGCGGATGAATGAGGAGGAGGAGAAGGGCAATGTTGGGTGGGGAGTAAATAAGAAGAAAGGAATAAAGTGAGCCAGCGACCGCGCGCCCTCGGGCTATCCACTATGTCGCAATACGCATGTACTAACCCGCACCGACGTAGCACCACCTCGATGGCTGGACGGACACCAGAGGTCTCTACGCCGTATCATCGCTGTCTGCGTGCACACCAGCGACTGCAAGCTTTGCACTAGCGTCACCCACATGTGTACTAACCCGCACCAACGTAGCACAAACTCCATGGTGGGGCGCAGACCAGAAGCTGCCACGTGGCGCGGTCACCAGCGTCTACATGCCTTCATCGCGCACCTTTTCTTCCCTTTTACTAGCCACAACAGCTACTTACTGCATCATCACAGCAAATGAATGCTGGCTTTTTCGTCTGCAAACTAATCTTTTAATTTTTTAGTGCTTTGATGCATGTCCTCCTCTTCTTTTCCGTTTTATTTTAGCCTTATTTTTTTCCATTTTGCTCCTTTTTCTTTTTGCTGTTCCATGTTTACAAATTAATTATAGGGCAACTTTTCTTATCATTTTACCATAGATGAAAGTGGGTCATCTCTATTTGCTTTTGCAAATTTGTCCGTTTTGCTATATTTCTCCATTACCTTCTTCTTAGGGATATTTGCAGGTCTGTATGTGCAATTGCCAAACTGGCGAAAATGTGTTTTGTCTACTTGATCGGAGATTTGTGGCAGCTTTGGCACCAGAGATGCGTTCATTTTCATTGCTCCATGCCAAGTTGAACAAAGTGGATTCATGTGATTCAAAGCAGATTTCTTGCTACAAATGAATCCGCTGAGTGGGTTTCGCTAGTGAGTGGTTGGCAAATAATTTGCTAAATCCGTCACTGTCTAGATGCTAATGAGAAAATTTGTTGAGATCGTTGATTATCAATTCTCAGCAATATTCATTTTGTTACTGCTTGCCTACTAAATCTGATCTACTTCGTCTGCTTTCCATATGTATTTAAATCGTTGCCATACTATAACGGAATGGCTATTAGTAGCGACTTTACTTGCTGCATACTTAATAGCCGGATGTGAAAGACCAGTCACTGAGACTGCTCGCCTTTTAGAACAGTCCGAAATAAAAGAGGCCTTAGTTATTAAACTTAAAGCCATCGTCGCGGTTTTCAATTTTTAGCGTATAAGGACTAGATCCCTATTAAGTACAATTTCAAAATATTTTTTAGAATATTCTGTTTTCAACTTGAGACAAGGCGAGCTAGCCATGTCATCCAAGCTTTTTAAGTTCATAGATTTGCGTATATAAATGCAACCGTCAGTAAAGATTGTTGCCTAACGCCTAGCCACCTCAAAATGTAAGAGCCGATCTTTAACTTACCGGCCAAATTATAGGTCGGCAACGGGATCTCGTGCTCGCAAGAATTTTTAATTATTCCCAGATTCCCACGTGACACCTCTCCTGCATTCACACTAGTCTTTTAGCCTATGAAATTAGTAAACAGACGGGAGGGTCTTATTCCCTAGTAGAACCCCTGCCACTATTCTTCTTTTTTAAATGACATTATTCGAAGCGCACTATTAAATTTTGCTTGTAATTTTGGCTGCTGTTAATGAAATTATCACGCACTAGGGTCACCATTGCAGCAGTAGCAACAATGTTAGCTGCCTAGATGCAAGCTAATACCCTTCATTGTTATGAAGGCTGGCCCTATTACTGGAAGAGTATTTGCATGGCTAATCTGCAAACACACTCCGTCGCTTTATAACTAAAGCTGCCGTTCAGTATTCATGACCAAACTGAAGTACACTAGAAATCACTATCAAGTCAAGGTCAACTAAAATACTCCAAATTGTTGGCTTGTGGAACTGAACGATTCCCATTTTTGTAATTGAATTACAGCCAAGCGAACTCATCCCGCACCACTATTAAGCTCGCACACGTAGACAAGCATTGATGTCTGCCTAAGGCACAGCTGAATAGCTGTTTATTGATCACTGTAGTAGTGAGCTCAGCATGGCAAGAACCGAACGAAAAAAAGGATGATAAATATCGCTAGCATACAGACTCATGCATCAGCCACCCCATGACGGTGATTTGTAGTGGTTAATGCAAGAAGTAAGCCACGAGGCACTGTGTTAGAACTTTCGAGTGAAGGTATACTAATCTAAGATGCGTGAAGGAAAGGTAACTAAAATCAAGTACCCTCGCATCCCAAAACTCATTTCATGTCAAACTTGAGTCAGACGGATGAGCAGTTGGTCAGTTGGTCATTAAGTCTGCAGGCAATTTAAAGGCTGTGCCTATTTTGGATCAAGACTAAAGGAATAAGGAATAATTTGATTTTAATTTAGCACTACATTGCCTCCATAGCAATGTCAGCTACATCCAATTCGCTGGCTGTGGGTTTATTTTAACGCGCAAAATTCGACAAGCACAGCCTCATTGTACATGAAAGACAGTTTAAGATGGATAAAATTCATCGATAGAGGAAGGCATATAATATTCAAACTGATGGCATATACGATGGATCGCAGCTTATCTGCACTATATAGTGCACATCAGCAATACACACACTTGGCGAATCCTCATAGCATGTGGTTAACCAAATTCATGCAAATCACATGCCATTGATGCGATTCTGATCAAATTGTTTAATTGTCGTATAATACTATAAGTGCCTTAAGAGTTGCAAAGTTAAACAGATAAATCAGCGCACGAGTCAAGCCACGTGCCAGCAGTCAACAAAGTAGCAACCATATCTATTTAGTTGGTTCTGGCAGCCTGCCTGTCGTACTGTTTAAGGTTTGCTCTTTCGGATACAATAATTTTCATATGTTCACATCATCTGACTCAATCGCTGAGAAAATGACTGCTGAGTTGGTGGCAACGGTGGGATTGACATCTGCTCCATGGTTGAGCAGGCATTGCACCAACCTGCGTGACCCAATGATGCAGCCTAATGGAGTACAGTGTTTAAATCTTCAATCAGATCTGCTCTCTTAGGCTTACGCTCTAAGAGCAGTTCCGCCGTCTCAAAGTTGCCCCGAGGGAGCAAATAAAAGTTGTCAGAAATAATGGATTCGAAGGAAATAGAACGAACCGACGTTGAAACGTAAAGCACATAACCTCAGCGGCCTCGATGGATGACAGCAAAATCGTCTCACCAATTCGCATGTGTGTCAGCGCGGATTCTTTGCATTCGCTTAGTTGAAAAGTTAGTGTGGCTCCTCTGTCGAGCAGGTAACGAACAATGGCTGTAAGCATTAGCTGAGTGCGTTTTCCTTCATTTACCATTTCTACGGGAGTGTTGTTATTCAAAAAAAGCATCACACAACGCCAATCTTCTCCAGCAGACGCACAATGAAGCGGAGCGTTGCCCTCCCTATCGGTTTTGTTAACTGATGCTTTGTGTTGCAAAGGAGCACGAATCGCTTCACAACACCCCTTTTGGCAGCTACCATAAGTGGCGTATTCCCTTCATTTATTTCAAACACGTTTGGGCTGGCCTGAAAAATACTGGTGGCCGTATAAGGACTGTGACACTGTTGTGACGGCATTTAAGGAAAAGGAAGCAGAAGTCATGAGCCTTTAGCTCATCTTTCAAAGAATCGTCATCGCATATTCAAAATTATCGCTGCCAAAACATGAAATCTAGGGGGAGTCGAAATCGGAATTATAGCGCTCTAGGCTACTATTTGTTTCAGTAGGCAAGCCATTCAATCGAAATGAACAAATTATGCAGCATACGCCTAATTGAAGCAGTCGGTGAATAGCATCCTCATCGCTGCCGTAAGCGGCCCTTAACAACGCCATCCCTTCTAACTCCACATGCTTCGCAGGTGTTCTACTTGTCT
>JADWOT020001063.1:28710-69000 GCA_036345935.2 Taenia hydatigena | reverse complement strand
TCACGCAGCTTAATACAGCCCATCGATTGCATCGTGTGACCTCACGAAATACGCATTTGCCCCCCACGTGACTAAGCCTCACCTGTGAGTTGATTTGAGGCATGATCTGATGACACGCCAGATGGCATTACAGCATTGTCTAAGGTGACAAAGCCTCCGTCTTTGTGCGCATATCGCCATGCCATGCATTGTACCCAGCACTTTATGAGACGCAAAAACGATTCACATACACATCATGCTGACAAATAACACTGTAAAAAGTTAAAACTTAGCTGAGATGGTGCACGTCCTTCTGCATGAGCCATTTTTAACTAATACTCCGTCAACGACACTCGTGTCGTGGCCTACAGAGGGTTCGTGCCAGGTCCACTTTATTCAAAAGTGTACAAGTTGACTTGATCTCCGCCTCCACCACCTCCTTTCTTTCCCTTTTTTTCCGTAGTTTACTTCCAAAAAGCAATAGGCCATTAAAAATAGCACAAATTTCCTTTGCACGCGAAATCAATTAAATACAAAAAGTGTATCTTAAGAATGTGCAGAGTACATCACAGAGGAATTTTAGTGTTAGTCGGCCCACTTAACGGCCAACTCAAGGGCAAATATCTTGGCTATTGCCATCTGATGAAACCCCATTTTGGCATTACGATGTAAGCAGTGGACCTTAAATTGACTGGCAGATTCCCCAGTACATCGTCTTCAACCCCACCTACTTGGCAGACCACTTCATCCACGCAGTGCAAACGGCTGTGCTCTGAAGTCACTCCTTTAGTCATGCTGACAAGGACTAGTGCTTGGTGGTGGGCACTAACCCCTTCAATGCTCCTCAAATTAAGTCGAGCATTGTTCCAATTCCAACAACAAAATACCTGCAATAAAATGTTACTTGACTCAATCCGGTCTCTCAGGATACTGCTGACACCTTGCCGGTGGCGATAAGCCACACTGCCCATGAAGAAAACCCATCACATTATGCCAAGCACATAGAGCTGGGAATCGAGAAGGTAGTGTCATGCCCATTGATGATGTCGAGTCAGCATTTACCATACAGATAACTCAACAACTCTGTATCGAGTGTGAAAGAAATACACAAGCACATCCTTTACACAATTATCCGCTATGACATCATTATGCAGAGGTGTTGGCGAAGAAGTTTGTAGTATTTCAACGGTAATGTAGTCGCTCCAAGGATTCCTTTGAAGCCGCTTGTCTGTGTAATAATCGACCAAGCCACTGGTGTATACTGATACTGTAGAGCTATTACTACGATGTAACAGCCACTTGATTGCAAGTCCAGAGTGCAGCATGACTTGTGTTTCAATCAGCTCCGTTTGATCAGCGCATGCTGAGTGCCGCCTAATCTCTCTCATTGCATTGCCAAGCATTTGTAGCTCCCGTCCGTCCTCCTTCGGCTTAGACCTAAGAAACAAATGCAGATGTACGGTAACCAATGAGCAGTGAGAGTCGCAAGAATACAAACGTTTGAGAGCACTGTATCAAAGATTTCGGCTGTCGCTTCATAAAATGCACCTCATCTTCCTACTAGAATTGTGTCTTCAGTTCCTTGCACATCTCAATGCTGTTCGACTATATTGACGGTGGTAAATGCAATTACTCTTGGAACTGCTGAATGTTTGCTAAGAATTACTGATCCCACTGACGAACTCCGAAGCTTTAATCTATGCTATTCCGACGCCTGACCCGACGTCATTGTAACGCTTAACAGCTGTACGTAATTCCGCGATGAGGATAATACCTGCCACGTGCCGGAGGCATGACATTCATAGGCAGAGAGCGTCCCCTATTGCGTTCATAGTCGTCCAGCTGCTGTTTCGACTCCCCTCTGGCCACGCCATGCTTCGCTCTTCATCTCAATGCATACATTTGTGCCACTGCTAAAAAGACGAGGTACGGTGTAGCATGCTGTGAATCACCCGGCGGACAAAGGAAGCAAAAATAGAACAGACGAAGTGGGTGATATCAAACCGTCTGGCAATTAATGCCTCTAGTGCTGATAGATCTATCCGAATGGGTGAATGGGTTGGTAAGGAGTTAGCACTACTCCTGGTGACATCGCAAGATGAGTCAAATCAGGAGATAATGTCTTCAATGACCAATGGATTCCCTGATAAGTGTGCGTTTGCTTATATTGGACACAAAATAAACCAGCAGAGATGCTGGTGAAAATCCAGACTAAAAATTCCCTGCACATTTGATGAGGGAGCATGATCATGCGGCAGGACCTTAAAATTCGTCGGTATCACAACATGAAATAGAGTTCCATCCATCATCACAAGCAGCGATGTCAGAGTGCATACACGTTGCCTAACTAGACGGATGACTGGAAGATTTTAGGGCATGAATGGACAAAAACAGGTACAAGGTAGAATAAAAAGACAGGGTTATGGAGAACAACTGGCCTCCAGTGATGCAAACAATGAAGTCATGGTATACAGAGAGCGTAGCATTAATGCAGATCTAGTGTAAAGGAACAAAGTCTATTAGTGAAAAGTTAAAATAAAAGATTTAGAAAGAAAGGTTTAATAACAAATTCAATGAAAAATAAAAGCACAGAAAACAAAATCAAAAAGCATAAGATAAAAAAATGCACCAATAGTAAAGTGAAATCCGGTATTTAACACGAAAAGGGTGAAATGTAAGTACAAACCATAAGGTCAACCAATAGAACAGATTTAAAAAGAAAGAGATAGAGAGCAGACCAATAGAATCAGAGAGAAAAAAGTATGTAAGGAGTAGGAAGACCAAAAAAAATAATCACAGTCAAGGAGAGCGAGAAAGATGACAGAATACGGTGCCATAGATTCAAAAAGGGAGAGAGAACTGATCTAGCAATTAGATTCGCAAAGGCATCTCCCAAAATTGGTGAAGGGACGTGAGCAGTGCAGCATTAGTGAAGCGAGTGAGCGAGTGTGGCGCTAACCAACAACACCGACAGACATTCCTCAGTGCTGTTGCTGACGCGCCATGCTCTCTCACACCACGCTCCTCTCTTTTCCTTCTATCATCCATATGTCTCCATCTCCTACCCACACCCTTCATTCAACTCCTCACTTTACCCACTCTCATTCCCTCTCCCACACTCACGTCCACCCACACAACCAACCACCCACCCACCACCCAACCCACTTACTCACCAAATTACTTACTTATCAACTCTATTTTCTCACTCACCCTTACTTTGAACCTCCTACTAGCAAAATATAATTAAAGAAATACACATCAATGTATTAATCAATTTCTAATTCTTGCACCTCTAATACTGCTTATTCCATCGCTGAAGAATTAAACATATGGGGAGATTTTTTGTTTGTTTGAATACACATGGCAGTATACTTTTCAAATTTTGTGATTTTATCACATATTTACCAAGATTATGTAAAGTGAATTGCAAAATACAGATATGGTGTGATAAAACTCACATTCTTACTCTGAGCATGCATTGGACAACTGTCGAATTTTGTGATAATTAATGCAACCTACCCCCTTTGTGTCTCATGGATCACGGTATTCGCTTTCATATCCAGATTAGTGAGGTTTAGTATCATTGGTTGTTTACTAACAGACCAATTTAAGTTTATGGACGGCACGGTTTAGTAGCCCAGATTCACGTCCATTGTGTGGAAGCAAGAGTTTCCATAATCATGCCAGTGATGTCAGCTTGCTTACTCATGACTTTAGGAAATTCGGTGATGGTTCGTCCAGTTTACCTTAGAACTGATTTGTAAAAGCTAGTAAAGATAGACGGCGGAAGGTTTGTTCGGTGCTTAGTCGACAGTAATTGCAGACGAAAACGCTCCTGTTCCATTTTTGCTCAGCGTGCATTGTTGATTGACAGCAGTTGCAAGTCACCTATATTTCACACAATCTACTTATCGCCATGAGTCATTGCGATTATTCATATTTGATCTCACCTAGCTTGCTCATAGCAATAGGAGCAATAACGTAAAACGGATATTTGCATGGACGCATGTTCTGCTCCAACACTATTTATTTGTGCCTGTACCTTGACTCAGACTGTTCCGACATGAGATTAGTTAAATTGATTACCAAATTTTTTTTTGATGCATCCAAGAGCATTTAAGCAGAAGAATCAGCGTGCACGCAAAATAGGCAAATAAATGGAATGGAATACAATGAATGAGAAGTAATAATTACTTAGTAGCAGTAGATATGGCGCGATCTCATTCGTCAATCCATACTTCAATGCCTTGAAGCAAATCTGTTTTGCAGATCGCATTTTGACATTATTTTTTTCATTCATAAAAAAGCTGCACAAGCAAAAACCACTACTTTTTAATTTGTCCAACATCTAAAGATAGCGCTTGCAATACTGGCATAGTGCCCTTTTCAATTCATAGTCATAACACCTTTAGTCACGATGAAAAGTTGATTTGCCACCTTGGTTAAGAATCGCCTCATCATTCTGAGACGGGCTGTGGTTAACTAGGATGATCAACTCTATTCCCTCACATACGGATGGTTGCATTGTAATAACTATTTAACCTGTTATACCCAGAGCCAACACGTCTTACCGTTTCAAAGTGGAAGTCCAAGTACAGCCAGATGTAACTCTACATGCCCAACTCCGATCCGAAGCAGAGAAAGCTCAAATCCCACCAAATTGGAGGATTACTGACGACCCACACAAAGAGGGCTGAGAGTGATGTCTGTCTTCGGCAACTACCTCAGTTTTTTTGTCTTGCAAGAGACCTTTAATATTGGAAGCAACACAAACCGTGACCCATCCGGAAAATTTCGTCACGGATTTTCAATAGCATACTTGCGGAAAGAAGTCGGCAGTGTGGGCCAGCCAGACTAAACTCCAGATCTAGTAGACTAACCAAAATGCCTTGTTTGCCATTCAGTCAAGTATACCCTCTAACTAACATAAATTTGCTGATTGACGCAGTTACCTGGGGGGTGTTTATAGTGGGCAGTGCCACTCGGTGAGGCTTTTCGTTTGATGGATACAGGGCAAGTAGTCCACGTTTGTCCATTTCTTGCGTTGCTGTCCTACCTATTCGGGAAGGAGAGTTAAGGCAGTGCGCAAACGCGTAGCACTTTCTAACAATAATATACGCGAGTGGAACAAGTATTGCCGGTTGAAGCGTAGTATGCATTTATGTGTGTGGATTGATAACGGGTTATCCTTGCAGTTGGCGTTAGTTGGCAGCATTGTGTGCGTGAGGCTTGAGGTTAGATGCACACGTGTTGCATCATGGAAAGGAAGGAATGCAAAAGCACTTCTCTCGAAGGACACTACCTGTGAGGAGGCTCTAAAGGTAGTCAGGTAGGTGGGTGGGTCAGTCTGTAGCAATTTCATCGTCAAACAGGTGGGTTTAAGAGCACACTTCCTACATCTCCTATAGCTTGTCGAATGAATCCAGTCTTGAAGAAGAGTAGAAGTTGGTATAGCAGTGGTGAGGAAGATAACACCTCAAATTACTTGTACGAGCCTGCCTACGACCCATCGTTAATGGTGGCTCCCACAGTTTCTTAACGCCGCTATCTTGCTGGTTGAATAATCTCATGCTTCTATGTCTCTAGAATTAATATATTTTGGCCGAAGAGGCATGTAGGATGTTAAAGTGAAAGTTGCAACGAAGCAGTTCATGCAGATGCTCATGTTGAAGAAGTGGAGAAAGGGTTCTTGATATAAACATCTGATGTAAAGTTTGTGAGATTGCAATGGCCACTCACTTTCATCATCTTGTCTAGAAGTGGGTTAATTGAGAGGAAGAATTGGAGGAATGCGATATGGCAGGCTATCCAATAGGTGAATTTGGTGATGAATGCGTGGGTGCAAGACGGAGGTGAAAATCAGACAGGAAGAGGTGAGCGAAAGGAGGTAGCCAAAGAGAAATAAATGAGAAATGAGGAGACAATCGTGTCCTAATGCATATGTCAAAATGTAGCATTCATAAATGTGGTCGAGTTTTATGCGATTGTGAGGTTTGTTGAGTCGCATGTCCACAGGAGGTGGGTCACGTTCAGTTACAACTCGTCATCAAAGTTTTACACAAGGCAACCGATGAGCTGTGAAAATTGCGAAATACAAACTTTTGAGAGCATTGTACCAACAAGTTCGACTACCGTATCATAAAGGCACTAATAGCAATGTGGAATTCGACATATGACAAAGGGTGAGATGTAAGGACAAACATTGAGGTCAACCAATAAAAAGACAGACTTAAGGGGAAAGGATTTAGAGGGTCCAATAGAATCGGTAGAACAAAGCATATAAGCAATGGCAGGTCAAAAAAACTCACTTTGGATGAGAAAGGGTACGATGTGAGAATGCGGTTCATAACATGGACAAGGGAAAGCGGCAAACAGGAAGGAAGGTAAAGGTAAGCAAAAGTACATATGTATGGCCAGAAATAATTAGCGAATATGCATACAAATTTAAGTACTATGAGAAAATTGGGTGAGTGAGTGTGGCGTCACCAACAACACTGACAGAAATCGCTCAGTGCTGTTGCCAGGCGCCGTGCTCCCTCCCGCCGTACCCCTCTCTCTTTTCCTTCTGTCTTCTGTATGCCTCCACTCCCTATCCACACCATTCATTCATTCAGCCCATCACTTGACATTCTCTAACTACCTCTCCTACACACACATTCACCCACTCAGCTACCTACCAAACAACTCTAGGTGTATCACTCTATTTCCACTTTGCTACGTGGCTCCCAATCTCTCTGCCACTCACTCCACTGCCACGCTGTTTGCTGCAATTAAGAGGCGTCAACATTCTCCTCAACCTACACCTCCTGCCCTTGATGCTGCTGCATCTGTTTATTTTCCCTCTCATTCACTGTATTCTTTTCTCAATTGCATTTGGATTTGACAAATTTATTTTTTTATCGTTCGACTGCCCTTTAAATTTGCTCCTCCAATTTTAACCTCTTTTTTAGTTCTTTTAGTTCTTCTGTTATATGTTTTTAATTACTCTTATGCGTATTCATCCTTTTACGGCTTTTCCTCCATCATGCTCGCTGACTCCTGGTATTTGCAGATTTTGGAGTGAGACTGTGTGTTTGTACTGAATTCTGCACTGGATCCATCCTGAATACTGCATTTGACGATTCTCTTCGTGTGGTTAGCTCACACCATTTAACATAGACTGCTATAATGGGATGGACATCCGCATCTTAACCGCCCTCTAAGTAAAAGTCACGTGTGTAGAGTTCACATTATTTGATCGCAATCATGCAGATGTGTCGCCACCATTTCCTAAATTCAGCCGCCTCCCCCTTGTACGTGATATTTCCAAAATATATTTGTGTTTATGACTGGGCACGTGTGTTTGTTTTGTTAATGTGATAAATTTATCAAAATGCTGTTTCGATTGATGCGATTTCCTTTAACACCCTGATAACATTACAGGCCCTCTCGACCAAGCTTTGCGCACGCTCAATGTCTCATTTGCTGCTGTGCGAATCCCAAAATAGCCTTTAAATCTGGCCTCTTAACTCCATTGTGCAAACGTCCTTGCCCTCTTGACGTCGCATCGCTGCGTTGTTATCCCACCACACAGCCGCCCAAATATTGACTCTCATCTAAATTAATGCCATTTAAGTTCATGATCCTCAAACTATACCGTACATTTGTCATGCAGCTTTTATTACTTTAGAGTCAACTGGGGTGATAGAACGGCAGTATTCTAGGCTACAGCACACTGCCGCACAGCAGCCATGCAGTAGTGGGGATCCTCCAAATCTATCCATGATTGTGCTAAATAGTAAGCCATGCTGCAGTGTATCATCATCAGTCAAAATTGGATGTGATGCTGTCAAAAATAAAAACACTGCTGAGTAACTTGTTCTAGGAATTACTAAGCCATCGGCATTGTGCACATTTTGCTTCGCACCTGCGTCCAATCAAATGGGTGTGCGAGTAACCACCAGAAGTTCTGCCGTTGGTGGCTGGCACAGCCGCGGTGCGCGAGCTTAGCAGTTTTGGCCAATAGAACTGACCTTATAACTGGTCCGATGCCAGAGTTTCTGTTTATTAAATCCGAACTCCATAATCAGAGTAAACTAAGAGGTAGGCAGGCAGACGTTTCCATCACGTCCTTTATCTTAGTAATAATGGTGTGCTTTTGGGCACCCGGATGGCGTGCATTTGTGGTAAAAAGGATGTTAATCTTCCTTTCTCCCATGGGAACAGTCACGTCGCTGTACATTTCTAGAATGGGTGCCATCAATACAAGTAGTCTGCATTGCCTCAGATGCTCTTCATTGCTATTTACTTCCTAACAATGCTGTCGAATGGAGAGAGGTGACAGTCGGTGAAGAGAGTATAGTGAGAAAGGCCAGAAATCCCACCTCTCTCTATGATCACCATGTGTTTTCTTTAGCTACTCGAAAGGATTCGCAAGCCTTAATGTCGCTGCAGTACGCAGAGACATAATATACTATCACGCTTTACGTCCATTCACTAAAATACAGCCACACTTTTTGACAGCGTAGGCACCTCATTGCATAACTTCCACCATCAACGTCTTGCTTGATCATCGTCAAGTCAATGCCAACACATTTAGGCCCATGGCACGTATTCGCAAACAAACCCATTCACTATGGAATACAATCGTCACCAGCATGAGTAGGAACAATCAAATTATGCGCAATTCAAACTGGCGCATCTTCGCACGCATCACAGAAAACGGATCCCTGGCAATGTTACAGAAACATGTTACGATTGTCAAATAAACGACAGCAATTATATGGAAGTCTAAAAGTTCAAGTCGTTTGCATCTGGCGATCAGATGTGCATAGAGTCGGCTGCGGACAAAATCAGCAACAATACCAAGACGAATTACGTATTATCACCATCAATTCGGTGTGCAATGGGATATTTCTCATCAGAAGACCCTGCATGACAGCTGTAGTCTCAAAGCATTCGTCAAAAGTGCTCTTCTTCTATTCATCGGCTATGATACCTAACAGGAATTATCCTGCACGATGACGCGGAGCGATTGCAGCGTGGATGCGCACGGGTTGGGTGCATCCATTTCTAGACCTCTGAGATGCAACAGAGAACATCCTACAACTTATCTGCTGGCACGTAATTTCCAACGTGTGTGTGCCATTTGTGAGCCGATGAGAGAAATAAACTGGACCAAGAAAAGATGCATAAAATTGTTGCACTGTTACCTTGTCTTTAGTTTCACTGCGCACACACATGGTTGACAAATGCCTCATTTCTATGACCCATGTTTCCTCTTGAAGCAATCACATCTACTTGGAGAGTTACTTCGCGTTTTAAGCAATCAGTCGAAATAGTTTTTAACAGGTAATCTTACACAAAACTTGTGTACCTGATTGTCGATCTGGTCAGGGTTATATAGACACGGGGTGTCGAGTTACCAGCCTTGGTGTCTACTCAAACGCTGCGATCGCGTTGGTTTATGTATGTTAATCAATGTTTCGGCTACCTTATTGTTGTTCCATCCATATCCCTATTACATCCTTACATAGCATTACAACCGAACAGGAGCATAGCCATATTTCATCCTAGTGTTAGGCGTTTGAGTCTAACATCAGGCAGCCGACCTTGATTGTACATTCCTCCACATCAGCGGCGACCGAACAAGCGATGGATGTCAGATCAGTGCAAGATTTAAGTAGAGTGCGTCGATGGTTGGGATACCGATTCTGCAAAGCCATGCGGCCCTGCCTTAGAATGAACTACATTTCATTCTGGAACGACGGCCTAATGCAGTTGTCCTTACACTGCTGCTTAAACACGAATAATTTCAAAATGGGTGGAGAATTACGAGTCCATGTTTTCCTACCACACTTTGCTGACAATATCCGGTGCTAGCGTAAGGAGAAAGTGTCTCAAATTTATATAGTTAAATCGGTTCGTAGTGCAAATTCGCAGTTTGGCGGGAATGATCGGAAGTGTGATTTGACATAAGCCAACTTCCTGTCTATGTGAAGCGCATTCTGCTCAACTGAAGCGGACTTAAAAACGGACAATGTTAATTTGACAACAGCTGCCCTGTACATTAAGGGCAAATCGGTTCAAGCCACACATGGACTAATCCGTTCGCTACCACTGGGTTGCTAGCGATTCCTGTGCATTATTTCAGATCAATTAAAAGTTGGGTCGATACCAATTTCTCTTTTGCATCTGCACTCAGTTTTCTTTTCAAACTTCCAAATGACTGCCTGATGATAAAGCCAGGAACAAGATTTGTGGCGCTTCGAAAAGACTAAGCGAAGAAAAGGAGCAGTATTAGGTAAGGAAATTTTAGGGAATGCAGCAAATATAGAGTTCTTTTTTGTGCAAAACAAATCAGCTCATAGACCCTGGGATATGTCATTAAATATTGGAACAGTTACTTATTAAAACAGCCTTAGGATCTTGCTATTTGTCATCCAACTGACCTCAGTTCCATTTATGCCACGCCATTAAGTGCTTAGTGCTATCTACGAGTCACATTCAATTGTTTATTTCGCTTCAAGCAACATTCGTAGAAAGAGCACGTAATCCATTTCATCCATGGTGCACTTTGCTAAAGGAATACCGATTTCCAAAAAAAGGGACGGATCTGAGTTGGTTCTAATAGTGTAAAGGAACGTATGGCAGGGGAGACATAACATGCGCATTTGTTGAAGTCTGAAGGCACTTAAGCACTAGTCATGTTGATGGTGACATCGGCCCATGCACAGCTTTTTGCTGAAGCTACCAAAATGAGAGACTTTCGTTTAAATCAAAGCGTGCAACCTCAATTTCTCCTTGATCGCGCCCAACTGGTTTTGCTGAGTTGATTTCGGTTTATTTTCGTTAATTTATTTAGGACGGGTTGACTTACACCTTTGAAACATTTGTCCACTTTTTACAGATGCGCACAAGCTTGTTTAGGTATAGGACTTCGAATTATTTCACACAGACAACTCAGTGCTAACACATTTTGCGACCCGTCGTCATGGGTCACTGTGATTGCCTATGTCTTGTTACACCTTCCAGCTTGCCCAAGTCAATACGAGCAATAATATTAAATGGATGATTGCATCAACCCATGTTCTGCTCCAACAGAACATAAACGGAACTCATGTTCTGCTCCCAAATTCGTCTTACATTTTAAGATTGCACTTGGAAGAGTGGCTCACTGCCGTTCTCATTTTATAGTCATAACACCTTCAGTCACGATGAAGGGTTGATTTGTCGCCTTGGCTTAAGGATTGCCTCATCGCTGCAGTGCATGACGAGTGTTTTTGAGGCAGGCTTAAACTGATTAGGAGTTCTTTAGTACAAAATAATTATGGGTAGTGCAAAGGGCGAAGCTAGCTGCAGTGACCTTTGCCGAATTCTCACTGTATGTGGCCATTATGACGCACCAATCATGTGTTATCATCTGGAAATACGACGTAGTAATGTGTGCATTGTGTTGGGTTTTCAGGGATCCCAGTGAGTTTTTGTTATTACCAACATAGAGGCAACGCTTGTAGAGATAATGAGTCAAATACATTTGTGCAGACTTGTAAATTATTGTGACTTAAAGGAGCGGACATGTTAAAAGCTTGGGTTTCAATTTGTATGAAATCGCGCAAAACATTATGAAAAAGAATTTTTTGCATTTTAATCCACAATCGTTGTACATGTGTACGTATTTGAGTGTTGATATCAACACACGGTGCGACTTTGTGCTTCCTCCTAACATTTTTGTGCATGCGTCGCATTGCAACTGCGCACAAGGCATGCTTTGGTGGAATTTAGAAGTTATAATCTTTGTAGCATCTACACATATGTGAAGTGCTAATGTTCAGCCACTAATTACTTGACTTATAGAATTCTTATCATGCACACATAAAACGATTTCGCCTTCACTTCAACGGAGGTGATTTCGAGGTGCCGTTCATAAACCACAGTGCTATTCTAGCTGCTCCATCGGATTGAGCATTTGTTGAGAAGGTGAGTGCAAATAAACGCTTGATTGGATTATTTCATATTTGACGTGTTTTTGCATCTCATGTCAATGAATTCCCTTGTTTATGATATAATTCTCATCTCCATCGTTTCGAGGAATTAGAAATTCACTAATTT
This sequence comes from Taenia hydatigena, assembly GCA_036345935.2. Taxonomy (NCBI): domain Eukaryota; kingdom Metazoa; phylum Platyhelminthes; class Cestoda; order Cyclophyllidea; family Taeniidae; genus Taenia; species Taenia hydatigena. The sequence goes on along the minus strand of JADWOT020001063.1, from coordinate 56,931 downwards.
TGCTGAAACCAGATTCTGGTGAATCTTTCATCATTGCGGTCATGGCAACGGCAGATAAGACTAATTAGACTGGAAATCATTGGAGCGAATAAATGCTTCTCTCACGTGGTGCATTCGACCATCACGTTGCTAGCACGATCTTTCTGGTTGCATTTTTGAATGGAGCAGGAAAGAGTAGACCTCGGTTACTGCATTCTGTATAAAGGTCTACATTCAGAAAGGCAGCAACGAAAAAAATGAGGCACTGTTGCATTCCTTTACGTCTCCTTTGCTTGCTTTACACCATCAAGATACCACAAATATTTAGGATATTAGGGCGGGTGTGGGGTCATCACAACAGGTTGGATAGTAAAATCAGATTTAATATACAATGTTCGAGGCATTAAATTTAAAATATCTAAGCAGAACCATACAATTGAAATATATTTGAAGCGACAGTTGGTCAAAATGAAAAATGGATGGAATGAACGGGTTGAGACATTCACCTACTTTTGTTTGGTGGAACCAACGATGCTTTCGTCACGAACAATGGGTAAATTACAGATCATTTGTCAAGCCCTCATTATTTCTTTACTAAATGAATTGTAGATATGATGACACTGACTACTTCTTTCACGGAGCCATGGTATTTGCATTAGAACAGCGTTTGTTACCTTCATCATCTGAAATACTCGGTCTACCACCCTTCATGGCAGCGTCGATTTTGTGTAGCTGAAACTACGTTGGCGTGAAGCCAAATACTTAATGAAATGTATGCGAAATTCTGGTGGCAGTAAATAAGATAAGGAGAGGTGCAGAGTTGGTTCTGTTCGTGTACTCTGATCTGCGTTCGATCACAAACTCATATTAGGCGACTTGCAACTACCACTTTATACTGGCAGAGAATACACGACAGTGGAACAGGAACGTATTCGTCTGAAGTTACCACTGGCTAGACACAAAAATACTTCTTCATCGTTCATCTCCACTGACTTTCACTTACCAGTTCTTAGGTCGACTGGACGAACTGCCATCGAATTTCATAAAGTCATGAGTAATCGACCTGACGTCACTGGCATTATTACGGAAAATCTTACTCACAAAGTGTGCGTGCACCCCGGCTACTAAGCTCCACCACTTCTAAATTTAAATTGGTCTGTAAATAGCTAGCCAATGATACTGAAGCTCACGCGCCTATATGTGAAAGCGAATATTATGATTCGCGGCGAAAGCCACGAGGCCGAAAGGCGGTAGGTTGTATTCATCATCACAGAACTCGACAGTTGTCTTATGAATATTCTGTGTAAGAATATAAGCTTTTATCGTAGCATGGCTATATTTGGCACCCCACCTCGCATATTCTTTTTTAACTCTACTACTCCATCACAACATTTGCAGGGTTTGATACTATGCTTTTTCTAACGAAGGAACGAGGTCTTTCAATTTTTTTCTCCGTTTCTAAAGAATGGAAAATGCTGTGTTGCAATCGCGAGACCTGGCAGTTGTTTGATGCATTAATTCATATTTCTTTAATCACCTTTTGCTGGTAGGTGATTGTATGTAAGCGCAACCGAACAATGGACATTTGGACTTCACTGCAGGCGGCAACTACAGCGCAAAATTACACTCCAGTGTACGTTGAGGCTGACTATTCTGAGCTGATGCAGCATGAATTGTGGACGCTCGCAGACTGCGATAATGAACAAAGAATGAACAACTCATCGTCTCACGCACTTGGATTATGTTAACTGTCGAGTGCTAACCTGATTTAACACATTCCAATCGACCATATCCATGGCAGCTTTTGTTACTGCAAAATACATTTTACTTGTATCTCTTTTTCTTGGTTGCCTTTGGCATTTGTAAAACCATACCACCAATTATTTGTCGTGTTGATTTGTTGCACAGCTCTTATCATGCAGGTTGAATAGGTACAGAATTCACATTATGGGACAAAACTTTGCGTTCCCTGTCAATCTAAGTTTCATCGCTTGCATGTGCTCAAACTAAGTTCAATGTGCCTCCCTTTTTTCTTGCCTAACAAGGCAGAAGATAATGACTTCTGCAGACACCGGCACAGTTTTATAACTCACATTCTGTCATTTATTACGCAAGTCCCTCAACGCTTCAGGAATCATTTTTAACACTGAATGCCAACCGAGCGAAATCGAATTGCTCCGAAATCGTACGGCACCGCAAAATTAACGTTGTAAAGCATTGTGTTGCCCTCTAGGCGTAGCACTGCCCTTCGGTCGATTCACTAACCTCACTATTTTCAAGAAGTTTCTCCCAAGCATCCCCCACCTGTAGCGAATCCCCCCAGGCAGATAGATCGAGGACATCAGCAACGTTCGGCCTTTGTAAGCGAACGATTCATTGTGGACAACAGCGTCTGCACGAATAAAGCATAGTATTTTGGGCATAGGGTAGTGCGCGCATTAGATTTACGAGTAGATGGCTTGAGAGAAAATAGTGATGAAATTTTTGATCACTTAGCAACCGTGGCAGCACAAGCCATTCCTCGACATAAGCCATTCTTCCAGTCAGTCACTCGGCCAGTCATCCACCCTACACGAGTGTGAAGATACCCAACTAACACATGGCCTATCAATCCTACTGTGTGGCGTGTAAATGGCAGTTGTGCGCCCAGCTTCCACGACGACAGCCACTTCGATGCCAGCGTAGGAGTAAACAAATTGTCTCATCGCTGCTGACATATCAATCTCGAATGAGATCAGACATAAACCATATGTAATTCATTGTCACTCAAAATAGGGAGTCCTCCCAAATGCGATGTCCTTCGGGTGACTTATCATCACAAAAACCGAATCGTTTAAGCCAGTTAATTACAAGCGGTACGTTTTGATGCTACCTGCTACACCAATTCAAATGCTATGCAAAAATGTTTGAAGAATGTCAGGCCTCTACCTTAGCGTTGGAACTGCATTACATTCCCATCGCTTTCAACCCAAAGGTAACAGAAATCAAAGCATCGAACAGCAGAAAGCATCGCATCGATACTAATGCACGTGATTTACAACGTGCTGCAACGGGTTACACCAGAAACCGTACGAACTCTTCCAACCATCCGATGCATTACAAAGCAAAAGTAAAGTAAAGTAAAGTTTGACTTTAAATACACAAACGATAGATGGTTTGCATAAGGTTGACGAATTTTTGGCAGCAGGTGATATCACAACCGCGGTGTAAAATCGGAGCCAGTGCAACTCAAATTGTTCAAATGAGAACTGAGAGATCCGGGCAATTTGAGTCACCCGATTGCGTTGCCTAAACACAAGTAAGTTGTACAATACAATCATTTATGTTCGACAATCAGACACCAGTTTCGATAGTTCAGACTCTTAGTCAATAAGGCTAACTACTTTTCGAAAGAGTGAATCACGCGTAGAGTGATCCTTCAGATGCCATACAGATAGGGAGACACAACATCGGCAACATCTGCATCGAGATAATAGCCAGCTGGCAAGAATCCCCAGCAGCTTTCAGCTGACTCGAGGGAGGAAAACAAATATTTAGATATTGAAATAAAACTGACTACCGATTAGCAAAAAAAGTCCAATTTAATTCGAGCAAAACATGTTATGGGAAAGAGACACATACATTTCGGACAAAGCAAGTCTCAAAGTTCCTTTCTCTCCCTTCTCTAAAGCATCGACAAGACAAGAACCACATTATTACCAGGTTCTGCCACCTCTAGAGCCCGTGCGACCGCATCCATAATCTCACGGGTAGACCGTTAGTGATGTCCGAATTCGTGGTCGCGATGGTAGTGCTGCAGCAAGAGGCTCAAGGTGGTAGAGGGCTGTAAGTTTAACAATGCGGTGTCGATCACTGCCCTTGCCGCATTGCATTTTTCGTCTTTGTGAAAAGTAGTGTCACAATGAAGTAAAGGTGAATAGGTAACGGAGTATAGAGGCATTATGTGAAGAATGCCTCTATATTGATGATAACATTTTACAATGACAAAGGGCGGCTATAAAAATTAAGCCAAAGATAAAAGCTAGAAACCAAACAAAATCAGCATTCGCAAGTTAACCAACATGGCAAAATCGACATCTGTCTAGAAATCACATCACGTAGACTCTCTGCTGAACTTAGAACACACGCTGGCTCAACATTCGCACTCAACTTCCTCAAAACTTCACAAAATCTGTTTTTTGGTGAGAAATGACAAATCTTGTTGCCATCTTCACCTCGAAGCAAAACCTTAGCCCAAACACACTATAATCAGCAGTCGGGGGGAAGTATCAACTTGATGTTGAAATTAATTAATGCTTCCATTCAATAATCCTCCTCCTGCCTTCGTCTATCTTGAAAAGATTAGGGTCATAAGGGATTAAGAAAAATCGAGTGCTAACGTCAAATGCGCGAAAATCCAACTAAGGAAATAATCATGATATTGAATAGAAGGAAAGAGAATACTACGACTCTACGTATTGTGTCGCCTTGCTTTTGTTCGGCTCACATACCCACTACCAAAAACACGTCTAAATAAACGAATCATATAGCGCACTACAAAAAGGAGATGATTAGTTCACACAACACGACTTCTCCCACTCTACTTTCAACAGGTTTACCACAGCAAAGTGCTTGATTACTCCATTGCTATCGATACCTTTTCATAAAAATAAGTGCATCTGTTTACCGAAATAGCTCCACACCGATAATGCTACTACTTGGAGAAGGGGAAATAAAGGAGCGGACATAAAAATTTGTGCAAGATATACATAAAGAAGAGGTGAGTGTGAAAAGAAGGCAAATAAAAAGAAGTAGCGAAGCTGTACGCGGAAGAGTTTGCACGGGCAAGGGATATGAGCGGGTAGGACCTTAAACGGCTTTCGGCTTGCGCCCTTCTTCCCCCATCGGACGAGAACTATGATTTATGTCACGCTTAGGTAACAGCTTTGTTGCAAAGAATTAAAATCCACTGAATGAACGATATTTTGTTTCTTACAGAATTCCAACTTCCTCAGATAGACAAAGATAAAATAACAAATGCCTTTCAACATGGATCTCATGGAAGGCTTTGGTTTAAAACAGGACACTTTAGAGATATGTGGAATATGAAGCAACTTCGTGAATTTTAACTGTGGTGTTAAATAAGAATGATTAATCAGTAAAAAATTTGCTCGCTACAACTCAAAAGTAGAGGAGAATCAACCCACTGAGGTCATGACTGTGCTGAATTGCGAGTCCTCTCCGCATTGTTATTTTGAGATTATTTGCACCGCTGGAGCAATGCGCTTCATGTTGTGCGTGACGAATGCATTAAAACACTTTGTAGAAGAAACGGCATCCGCAATCAGGCACGAGTGCACAAGCGCTGTGGCATGATAATGGCAATGAGCTGGGAACGCGATCCAAATAAAATTACTACTTCAGCGATTTCAGCAAAGGGTTGCTACTGTTAAGTACATAAGGAGGATGCGTGTGATTTTAAAGGGAGTTTTTCAGCATAACCAATATTTGGGGTTCCAGTGAGGAAAAAACAAATGCACACATGAGGTGTACATTAAGCTTTTCTTTTAAAGCAGTCTTTAGGTTTCACTCTTACATCGATATTCCGTCTGTTCTATGAATGCTCGGAAGACCTTGCTGTGAAACCATTAGTCAGCACTTCTGAAATATTTCATGGCAGTTTAAATCAACCATGGACAGTACCCAATGTTCAGCGCAGCCAATTTTCTGAACCTGCAAATGATTGTGCTTCTTCGTACTAAAGTTTAATTTGAATCGCACTAATTATGCGGCCTCTCATCGTCAGACTTGCGATTATTTTAAACGTTCCAAAGAAGTAGCTCTTTAAGTCTTTTTTACAGGTTTGCGACTAGCTCTATCAATAATTACACACACTATTTCTTCAATTCGCTGCCATTGTCTCCCATTACCGCTGTTATTAGCAGTGGTTGAACTGGTCCTTGGCATTTGTAAACCCTGTCGATGCATGTTAAGGCACCAATTATGACAACATTGATTTTGCGAAGGTATTAGCATTTTTATCCTTAAAAGGAATCCACCACTCTGAATTCACGAAACCGGGACTTGCGTGCAAGCAGATGTATCATCCTTCTCTTAACCTCAGAATTTTGTTTTCACCGAAGACGTTCGTACACATTTGCGCCTCCTTACACTTTGATAACGCAGGTTTTTCAGTTGCCACTCCAACACTGCTGACCTTTTCTGCGTGTTTTTTGGCAATGAGAGCCCTTCGCATAAACGTTTACGAATCCTTTATTCAGTTTGCTTTATTTTTTAAAATTCTGTGGTTTTGATATGCATCGCATCAGTGCGACTGCTACTTGAGTGAATTCATGAACAATCGCAAACAAGCCCATGAGTATTGAGGAGCAGATCGCGGCTTAAGACTGAAGGCTTTGCCTTAATTCGGCCCCTTATTTTGATGGCTAATGAAGGGTGTTGTATATTAGCATTTGATTATACAATTAAAGCAAACTTGTGTGTTAACAGCATAGCCTTTTTGGATAGCGAAGGGCTATGCCTGTTTCCTGCATCGGCGAACGCCGCCTACAAGTTTGCTTAGCAAGCCCTTCCTTGGACGTTACTCTTGCTACCTCCCCCTAAGTTAGGGTTAGTCTATAGTTCTATTCACTCGGTGCATTAATATTCCCTATTATTATCATTCACGGCAAGTCCTTCTTTACGCACTGGTATTCGCCTTCCTGTTTGAAGTCAAAACGGATCGTCACGGGCAAAATACTCCTTTGGACGAGGAGCTAGAAGGGCTGAAGCAGGAAGAAAAAACAAGTTTGACCTAACCAAGTCAATGTGCAGCCTTGCTGATGTAGTGGTTGCTACACACAAAGCAAGAGAGCGATCAGAGTGAACGTTGAGGGAGACGCACAAAGATAGGCAGAAAGTAAGAAAGTAACCGTTGTGCGAAATTAACAGGTATGGATGCACTTTTAGGACGAGCCCCAGGTAGGTGCGTAGATCGCTACGCTAGCAAAATTTGACAGTGATGGTAGGACGTTGGGTACCGCGTATGCCACCGATGATGACTGCTCGCCATGACGTTAAAGACAACAGCAGCGAACCAAAAATCCTGCATTCAATATCACCAAAAGAGTATCAGGGAGAGAGCAACTTATGTGAAAGGCTGTTAAGAGTACCCACAGTTGCGTTAGAAGCAGCAAGCCATGCATCATCCTCGCTTAACGACGTCAAGCACCAAACATGCGTCCTACAAGGAAAAACCATTTTTTCGGCTCGGTTTTGACGCTACTGCAAGAATTATCAATGATTAATCTTATCATTCTTAGTTTAACGTGATTTTTCTTACTAAAAGGCGTCACCTATTTGATCCACTAGCACTCATGTGGGGAGGTCGCAGTAAAAGAACAACGACGATGCGATGAAATATATTTGACTTAGCTCCAAATAATAAAAGTTGGGAATTAAATTTAACGAAGAATAGGCTAGACCTAGATTAAACGCTATCATCAAAGCTGCAGTGGTCGCATTTTGGTGAACATTACTAGTGTTTTAAGGCCGCAAATGTCAAGGCAAATGCATTTAAAGACCGCAGTTTGGTTTTAGAAGCATGCTTTATAGAAGTCTTGGCCAACTCAAAGGAGGGTAGTTTTTTCTACATCATCTTCGAAGACGTACACGCTTAGTAGTTTTATCTGCGAGCAATATTGTATTGAAATAATGCAGCAGCAATCCTATTCCCACCGTCTGACCTCTACTGTGTACAAGTTGTTACCGGTAGGAGGCAAATACCATGATTATGCACTTGCGCCAGAAGATTACTGGATACTTACTCATTAAGAGAAAAAAAATGAAACAACTCTAAAACAAGCGCTTTGGCAAAAGGAAATAATACCCCATTCATGCATGTATAGAGTGGACAGTGCTGAAAGACTCTATAAAGGCTGCAAGAGATAAACTTCACTGATTCGGACAACTAGCAGCACCATTATTGACTAAAAATCAGTTGGGCTGATTGTTACCTTTTAAGCACAAAGGCATAGAGGTGTTGATGCATTCAACGTTATAAATCAATTTTGCCGCAAAATCATCGATACCTTTCGTGATGACAGACTTTAGTGAGGTGGGCTCTAGGGAAGGAAGGGTTGAAGGTGTCAACCCCTCTCGCATTTCTTACTGTAGGGTTCATGCATTTTGGAATGACCACTTTTAAACAGCATCTTTGTGATGTCATACAAAAGCTTTTGCTACTTCTTTTACTTGGACTTATTATATGACGTTATTTCGTGATTAGATTCGGTTACTGCACACATGAATGTTTGTGATTCATCCTATCGGCTGTTTTCGGCAACAAAGCATTGTATCTTGACCTTGCTGCCTCATTAAGTTCACCTCAGCAGAACTTTTGATAAGAGAGAGCAAAACTGGTTTGTTAAGGCCCACTCATTAACTCCGACTTCTTTGTGCAACCTATCATTCCAGTAGGATGGCCAACACACGTTGACGTATTCAGCCACCTGTGCATTCATCGACTCACCTGCTCGACTAGTCTATCCGCCCGTCGCTGAGTGATCACTTAAACAGGTGTAATTTTGACCCTATCGTGGGATTTCGCCAACCATTCTACTCAGATTTGCAATTTCACTTTGTTACTAAAAGGCAAGTGTGTACAACACCTGCTTTAAGAAGGCTCACCAATGCGCAAACACTTCGCATTATTGAGCTTATTCAAATGACTGTCATTACCGATCCGTCACTCCAGTCGGACTGTTTTGCATTGTTAACCTAAGCTACCACTCATGCTGTGGGGGTAGGCACTATAAAAATACATGCTTTTTGGTCTTTGGAGCTTGGGAGAATTCAGACTTTCCTAGAGCTAAAAATATAAGCGTTTTCTGAATTCTCTCGACTTACATGCTCCTTGGTGTAACTTAGCTAACGCCAGCACACAAATGCACTCGAATCCGATGGTACTTCGATTTAACTTTTAATGCATGGCCAAGCAGTGCAAAAGTTCTCAAAAACAATACCCCATTCGCTAGTTGTAAGTGGTGGGCAAGAGCATTTAGGGCTAAGTAAATAAAGTTGAGTAGGAGTTGAGCTGTGGATTGTTTATTTTTCCTTTCTCGAGCCACCTCATAGCTATCTAGCAAATGTTGGCTCAAACGTATGCACCTTCACTTCGTTCGTTTTAGTTAGTGATTAGGAGAGATCTTGCAGTACTCAAGCTTGAATGCAGAATTTGCTTGAAGGGTGAATGAATGGCCCCACCTTTCCGACCAAACTTACATTTGATCGCGTTTAAATTTATTAAATCCATATATCAGAAACGAGAAATGCCAGTCATTTTGAAGCTTCAGCCACGGTGATAAATACGTGTATGATAACAACAGACTTCTACCATACTCTTGGTTGTAGCTCGAATTCCCATTTTGCTTCATTGTGTGTTGAGGGTGTTTTTGGGTCAGAGCTTGCTAGCACGTGTGATGTGTGAGTGCATTGAATTCAATTATGGGAAATGGAAATGGCTGAACGCGTGAGATGTCCTAGCCTTACTGTCGCCTTGACTGTTTGTAGCTTAAAATGCATTTCGGTGGTAATCGTTTGCTGATAGACTGCGCTGAAAAGTAAGCAAATTGTTAATTCAAAGATTTTTTGAGTGCATGACTAGGCCGGAAGAATAAAATGCCGTTCAGAATGAAGAGTATGGATGTATGATAAAAATCGTCCCATTATAAATGCACAATTATGCATTGGCATTTGCTCGAGAAGCATTAATTTTTTTGGTTTCTAAAGGTATAATCTTTTTCCTTTTGCCACAAATGGCAGCACGATGAAACTCACAATGGAGAATCCACGTTAAAGGTTAATTGTTAAGTGCTGATCATACCCTTCTTTAGGCAATTCTTATTTTCCAAATCCCTAGGTAATACATTAGGTTATGTAGATCGTGACCAAGCAGATTTACTAATGCTGTAATTACCATAAATTACTTAGGCACCCTCGACCTACATCTGCTTGTTAAACTTCGTTTCCCAATAACAGACCTCATTTTTATTGTCACGTACTTAGCCATGCGATTTGGATGATAACACATCATGAACGATTGGATCATTGCTTCACAATAACTTCCTTCCACGACGAGTCCAGTCCATCTAGCAACCACGATTACATGCACTAACAGTTTCAATATTTTTTTGGGTCTATCGCATTTCAATACTTATCAGTCATTTTTATGCAACCTTCTGTTTCGCCTGCAATCGTTTATGAGGGTGATATGTAAGCTGATGGACAGTCCCGAAATCGCTTTACTGCTTCCCTTTACGAAATTTCTAAGACATATTAGGGCCTATGTTTATGTAAAAGCATTGAGCGATATTCTATGCAATAGTTTTTCTTTTTCTACGAAAGAAATTCGCCTTGACATTTAGATAGACCAAACATTTTATGTGCAGCTGCAGTACTTCATAAAAATAAATACCATAGAATCCCTCATCGTTACATTTTCGCTCAGAGGCATGACCACTCAGGCGCGTTAGATGCCTTTTAGAAACTTCTGCACGTCAGGCATTTTTCTCAGGGAAGATATGAAGCTAGGTGATACTAAGTTGTTGCAGCGAGCAATAGCAGCCCACTTACTGAGGACGCGCCAACTGAAAATATGCTAAAGCGTGGTAGCCCGCTTTTCCGTTTCCCTTCGCCATTGCACCAATGCACGCCACAATCCAACGCTTAAAATACAACGCTGACGCTATCAAAACGATGCTCGGTGAGCATTCCATGATAGGCTTTAACTAGGCCACAATTTTGCGATTGCAGTGGTGAAAGCCAAAACGAAGATCTGATGCCAAAAACAAGGTAATAGAAGGCCCTTTGGTTGCACGATGTGTTATTAATTCGTGGAAATTTGTCTATTGGATGAAATCTTTAATACGCGCCATTTCGTCACTGCGTAGATTGCTTTTATGATTTCGGTGTAAGTTCAACAAGTGTATCAGAGGGGCATGAAAGTTTTTAAAAAGTTTATTTAGTAATTGAATAAATTGAGTGCATGCTTTGTCAGACTTAACTATCTAATACTTTAACGCAAGGGCATATAATAAAGAGAAACGCACAATCTTGAGGCGTCAATGTGTAGTGCAGATGAAAATCGCAGAAAATTGGATCTAAGTCAAAGGATCAGTATGCTCCGATGTAACCCATTCATGTTTGAGCGTTTTTAAGCAAGATAATGTTATCGGTTTCTAATTTCATTGCAGTTTTATCAAAACAAAATCACACACCTTTTTGGCTTTATTTATTCGCCCATCTGCCGGTTTGACAATTTATTTTAACGAGAAAAAATTGTTTGCCTCACTGAATCAGTGGTGAGATACTACGTTGAAGACTCCTCTTGAATGACCTTCAAAGTCATTGTTATAAAACGCTTGTTTGTTTGTATCTTTTGAAGCAGAGGCAGTCGGTGAAAATGAAACTCGTTGGGGAACGGCCGTCAACTCCTCTGACGATGAAGCGTTTTCTAAACACGCGTAGATCTGTCCGGCATGCCTCGGTTAAAACGACACTAACGAAGAGTATCATCATCAACTTAGCTTAGCCTTCCAGTGGAAATTAGAGCGCGATGTATTACAGCAAAATTGAATCACTACTAAAATATATTTGCACAAGCACTACTTTGCAATCACTTTCTGCTAGCATCATTAACTTTATTTACGTCAAAACTCATTGTCTAATACCAGCGGGAAATATAAAGATAATTGAACCAACTACAGACCACAAGATAAACCATTTCAACGGACAGTTGATATAACTAAAGACAAAGCACCCGTTCATGATTCGGAATGTAACCATCAATGCGCCTATAAACGGGTGATACTTCACTCTCTTAAACAGGCGCATGGACGACTTTGCTCTATTAGTTGATGATGCATAGCTCCCTCGTTGCCAGATTTTCATCAGTAATTTCATTTAAATTTTGCTTTGTGAGAAATATTGTGGCACTCACAAATGAACTTCTGCCAATTTTGCATTGAATCTCAGCCGAAAATTCTCACCGTAGTTTGTTTTACTTGGAATATTTGAAGTCACCTTGAAGAATATGCTTTAAGCGACTGGAACTTTAGTCAGTTCTTTCGTGAGAACGGCTTATCAAAGATGAGTGAGTTCAAGGTGCGTACAAACAGCCGCTTTGCAGTAGGACTTACTTTCTCAACCGGCAGCTCCATCACTTTAATAACTTGTCATATTTTGAACACATGTGCAATGTGCAGTGGCGCCATGCCCTTTAACCTCGGTACAGAATTATTTAAACGGAACCTTATCTAGAGTGGTTTTTTTGCTAAACACTTTATAGCCAACTGCCTAAAAATAACTGAGAATTGTTTATTAAATGCACTAAGCTTTTTGTGATGTAGTCCGCCTCAAAATATAGTTCCCTGATGCAGATATCACTCTGTCAAGATTTTATTTAATGCCCATTTGCTTCTGTCTTTGAAGAAAATCAAACTGATTGCTGGTCCATCAAGTAGTGCTACTGCACGAATGACTTTGTCTCAAGCTGTGCACAACAACATGCTCGCAGTTGCTAGACAACTACTGGAAGAAGGCGTGCGTTACTGTTATGGCGTCACCGTCTATCCAAGCCATTGATGTTTGCTTGACTGGCATGGCTGACAGCGATCAAATTGCGCGTTTACCCAAGGCCAGGCCTAATGCTTGCATAGCTGAAAAAGCTGGATCAAGGCTCTGCCTCCGAAATGAATGCTCAGCAGCATTGCTTTCACTCAAAGCTCTAATTTTGCTATCATATACAAAAAGAAGTTCAAATTTTATTGCATCATATCAAAACACTTGCATTAACACTACTTCAACTTTCAGGCTAATCCTAACATACACTCAGAGGATCCTGTGACAACTCCGCTCATCGAAGCTGCAAAGAGAGGCAATGTAGAAATGATGAATCTCCTTCTTCAAAAAGGAGCCTATGTCAACTTGCGTGACCACCACGGCAACACTCCTCTTCACTGGGCAGCAAGATTAGGCGACTTGGCTGCTGTCACTGTGCTCTGCCAATCAGGCAGCGCCACCGCTGTGACAAACATTAGCCGGCGAACACCGCTGATGGAAGCCCGCAGGCATGGTCAATCTGATGTTGTGCAATACCTGCTTTCTCAAGATGCTGCTGAAGAACTTCTGCCAAGTGATGTAAATGAACCCACACTTGTTGCTGCTTGTGCTGCGGCGTGTGAGGCTTTTCACTTTGCGACCAGTATCATTACGCAAGCCAAGCGAGTATTATAGTTGTGTGTTTAGGCATAGCTGGTCCCTTTTCTAACACAACATGCGGCATTATCTGTTAGCGCCTACATTTCCCTATATTGATAACCCACAACGCTTATGGATTCCACATAGTTTCAGAAGTACGACACCAACGTGCATATATTTTGAAGTCGTCACTTCCATTGCAGCTAAATATAAAGAATTTATTAAAGCAAAACATGATTATTAAATTTGGAATAAATCCAACTAATGCAGGAATCGCATGGACTAGACGATATTGGAGTCGAGCGAGAGGAAGATGATGGGCAGCAACCTCTCTTCCAAGCCGTATTAAACAATGATATCGCTGCCATAAAACGTCTGTTGGAATGCGGTGTAAGCCAGATTTCGTAGCCCTTAAAGCTCTACACTGTTGATCATGTCCTGTTCATAAGCCGCGTTTTTTGCAATCCATCAAGTCACAGAAGCAACTTTCAACGATTTAAGCACATAGGATCCTATACTAAGGCCAAACCAAAGCAAGGATTATTAAGCCAAGGCAATGCTCATTTCTCACCTTCAGGCGGGTGCTAGCGGGAGTGATGGAACTTCAGTGTGTCCTCCTCTTCATGTAGCAGTGTATAAATGTCATCGAGAAGCACTGCAAGTCCTCCTTGATTATGGCACGTCGGTCTCTTGTACCGACGAAAACATGAACACTGCGCTTCATTGTGCAGCCACCAAAGGTCACCTGCCGCTCGTGAAAATGCTTCTGAATCATGGGAGTCGCATTGATGCGGCGAATGTATATAATGAAACCCCTTTAAGCCGAGCTGTTCACTACAGGCGCACAAAGGTTATTCGACGCCTTATTTTCCACGGTGCCGGTGAAGGCTACAGACTGGATGAAAGAGACCAAGCCGCGCTCACGCTTGCTAGTGCCGAAGTGCGTGTTCTACATTTGTCTATATGAATTAATAGAGACATTATTTACTTCTTACTCATTATGCGATTGCCTATGAAGGCAATTTTACCCATAGCACGATCCCGAAAATTGGGCTAACCACCTGATGATGCGTCATACCCGTAATTACATTTCCTACAACTAGGGTGACTATGAAACGGCAAAATTCATTTTGGAGACAAATTGTCCCTCGGCTTCGCGAAGCAGATGTCTGCAAATAGCACTCGAGCAAGCTGCCTTGAACGGCCACATTCTGCTGATACGACTGTTGCTCCTGCATGGAGCTGACATCAACCGATGCGTCTCCTGCATGAAACCACCTATTTTTGCAGCGATTTGTGGACGTCGCGTGCCTGTTCTCCAATACTTTATCTCGAATGGAGCCAATATCGAGCAACGAGACAGAAAGGGCCTTACGCCACTTATGCTGGCCGTCAAAGTCGGGGACGCCAACATGGTCGAGTGCCTCCTGGCTGCCGGTAAGTGGTTGAGTTTTCGCCGAATAAAGGAGTTTACTGTGGTCATTTATTGCAAATAACTGATTCCTTGAAGTCTAACTTAGGTATTTACACCTTTAAAGCCAATGGGTCATAAATGCGGTGTTTATAGTTGCCTCTTCTTAACTCTCTCCCCAACCGTTTGAACATCGTTATCCTTACCTTACTAGCGTCGTATTAATCTACATTTTGGTGCTTTGTTTTTAGGAGCCGACGTGAATGCAAAGTATAGAAAACATGGAACAGCTTTGTCAATCGCCAGTGATCTTGGTCACATGGAAATTTGTGAAAAAAAAATTTCAGAAGCTGTAGAGCGTAGTAAAGACCCGTGATTTATGTCCCACCCGTTGACTATGCTATTGAGTAACAATTGTATAAGATCGGTAGAGTAATTGAATTTTATTCCTATCATCTCTTATCAAACGTTTCCACCGGTTCAACATTGTACAAGACCTTATTGTATAGAGGCCTATTTGCTTTTGCGACAACCTGATGCCTGCGAAACCACAAAGCTCGTTTCTGTGACTATCTAAGCTGCATGTACTGAAAATTGCAAGCGGCTGTGACTCAGCGAATTCATTTGAAGCAGACGTTAACAATTGTATTAACTTGTCGTATTAATGGCTACATGGGCATTTCAGACACTGTGGGATCGTGTATATTCAGCCATAGGACAGGCCTTCTCTAAGCCAATCAAGGAGTGATGATGGCATGTGGTTAGGGGTGCGCCTAAGAAAGAAGCCTATCCGTTCGCAAACCTGCGTTTGTGAACAGCTGCTTAAAACTTTTCTGAATTTTATCGTTTATCAGGGGAATTTCGGGTCGCATTTCGCCGTCCAAAGATTCGATATCTAAATTCATTTTTTTAATATTAGTGTTCAAACAGAGACAAATCCTTATTTTTTCTTCGTTGTGCTTTTATTTACATCGCTGAGGGTCGTCAGCTTGCGTTGCTTAATGTAAGACAGTCAATAACTCAGTTCAGCACCATAAGTAGCATAGGACAAAGTTTGTTTATGGAAAATTACTCTCGTGTACTTTGTTCTGCCATGCTTGTGTGTAGCCACAAAGAACGTTTTGACTACTATACAGAACTTATTAGTTTGCTTATCTCTGCGCTTAATCATTTGTCTATGAATTGTCCGCATGTTGCGCTTTGATCGGCATCATACTCATTGGCCTCACACCCTCATCCTGCATCAGTAATACATTACCTACATCAGTATTATGATTTCTCACGACTACGGTTAATACTCGATGCCAGTTAATTACGCAGACGCATGTTATAGGTTCCATTGTGCGCTATGGCAAGATTCGACTTTAATATCATAATACTTGACGTGTTTCGACGGGTAATAACCTCGCCGGTTCGCGTGATGTCCTGGCAACAAGGACAGAGATTTACTAGCTCGTACTCTTACAGTTTTTGTTGTCGATAGAATACTGCGACGAATTCACTCCGCGGTATCGCAGGTGGTAGGCTTTCTCCAAGGCGCATTTGTAGTTGCTAATGTAAAAATGCACAAGATGAGTAGTGTTAGGAGAAAACATTACTTTTGAATTTCGCTTGATCTAAAAAAGTCCGCTAGTGCAATGGATGGGTTTGCGTCTGCTCAGAATGCATAGTGCCTCAAGCTAATGGTTTTTAACTCTCAGTTCGCTGCGAAAGCAATACATTAACATAGTCTCTTGGGAACTGAACCTATTCCAAAGTGTCTATTTGCGCCGTTAATTTGCCACATCGTTGGCACGAGAGTGGGAGTTTGGACATTGCTGATTAAAAACAGCCAATAAAACCAACAGAAAAGCTAATTTGCTTTACGCATTTCTAGATGATCGAAAGCATGCATAAATGAATTCTTAAAAGACTCTTTGCATTTTGTGGCTTTTTCTGCCAAAGTTGTGGGATTGACGCTTTTTTAATTTGTTTTATGTTCTACAGGCAAGTTACTAGTGGATATAAAGTTCTCAACAGGCGAACGACTTAAATTTTTCATGTTAAAGAAATCCATTGCATGGCTTTGCTACAGGTTATTACTGTAGATGAGGCTGAAGTGCAGCTTCCCCACAGTTAAATGTGGTGCAGATACCGCAGTTCGCAAAATCAGGCAAATGTCCTTGACCAAAGCAACCTGTGGAAGTTAAGTATTTTAGCTCATTGTCTCGTTGCTCCCTAGATAAGGAAGGCGATTTCTTAAAAATAATTAGATTAGAGGATTTGACAATCCCACTTCAAATAAACATGAAGTAGTGAGTTAGATTACTCCTTCATTTCATACATTTTAAGCTACATTCTAAGCATTAGTGAAGATGGTGGACTTGGGATTAATGAAAACTCCTTGTGTGGCCCAATCCTCTGGGTCAAAGGCATTCCACTCCCTACTTAAGGAGTACATGGCCCAGCATGTGCGGACTTTTACGTAAATGGATTCATTTAAACTGAGCAATGTGAAGCACGCTAATACTGATTACAAAATAACGTTCTGACCATCACTAAACTCTACTCAAAAAAGTGTCCTACCTTGGTCTGGTGATTGGAAACTAACAGAGAGTCTGTGACATTTGATGTGGAGACATAGCCCCAACGTTGTCCGTATAGCTTGTAAGACAGTACATATCATATCTTCTGCAGAGGGACTGGGTAGTCATTTTACACTTGGTGCCAGAGTGTTGAGCGTTAGCAGCTGGGCTAGGCTTAGACAAAATGGCAATTTTTATTGGGTTACGAGAGAGCAGCTATCATTGTCTTCGACTTCTCACTGTCTCGTCATTTATTCTAAGCGCATTTGCTGTTACCCGTTATTGCTTGCTCATAGACGCCGGTATTAAGCAGCCGTAGCAAAGCTTTGCAAGCTATAACAGGACAAGTGATTTTAGCATTCATTAACCTCATTTTTGCCGTTGCTTAATCCAGAGAAGAAAGCTGGTTAGATGAGGTTATGTTTTGGCGGATATTGAAACTACGGGCCTGCAGAAGTCCTTGTGGAGTAGGAGTTTTTTCTCCCCAGGAGGTAGTGATATCTCCTCAGTAACAACTTTCCTGTGTATTGACAGCATCCCGCCTAAAAGTTGATTTATACGGGCATTATTGCAGCTCACATTGCGTTTGAGCACAAATCTGTTATTTCTTTAATGGAAGATTTTCGCGAACGCCATTTGGTCTTGACATTTTCTGTTAAAACTTAGACTCTCTGCATCTGACCAAACATGGTGCCTTGCATGGGTGCGTTTTATTTAAATGGAAGGTAATCGGATGGGCGAGAAGCTGCATATTACAGAAGGGGTGCTTGTTGGTAAGACGACTGTAATGTCTTAGAACACATATCTGCTTCGCTTGCCTGCACAGCTGTACCAGTTTTCCTTTTCTGTAATTGTCTGTCTGCCCGCTTGGTAACATCTCTGGTGCCTGACATACGGCAGTCCTTAGGTAGAAAAAACCGATTCTATCTGGCTCCTCTAATTGTGCGCATATACAATCATGATATGCCAAATGATGCCTAAATCACAGTGCTACACAGAGATGGGCACCCTCCTAGGCATAGGCCCTAACTTTGCAATTGCTCATGCCTAGTAAATACTTTTGGTGTTCCAAGCTGTTGAAAGGAGCAAGGAAAAGGCCACAGCAGGTCATCTCCTTGAACAGAAAACCAATGCAGGAGGATGTCACAAGAACGGCAAAGGGACAGCATAATGATAAATATTCACCATCTGCTTGAAGTGGATGGTCTGGGATTCATTTGCACTGGCACAGCGTGATTAATGCGGGCAATTTGTTTTTGATGAGAACTCCTTGCCCGCTAAAGTGTATTATTTTGTTAGCTCAGCTCCACTCCTCTACGCTAATTTCTTACATCAAAAAGATCGCGAAAGGTAGATCATCCAGCATTTTACAGTCTTAGGAGCTCATATGCTGTCAGAGGTGACATTGGTCAGCAGATTGCCAGAACTCGTCTGCTCTTTATAAAGCAAGCCAAGGATATGCGAGTATCACCAAGCATATTACACCAGTATCATTGTCACCGGGCAATCGTTCTTTCAGGAGCCCTGATTCTGTGTCTACTGATTGAAGATCCTTTAACTTCTAGGTCCCTTCCCTTTAAGCTTATTTTAGCCACCAGAGTAGACGGGATAGGACATCAAGTTATTAGAATGATCTGCTGTGCGACTCAAATAAGCCATTGATCATGAAGAAGAGGCACCAGCTGGGGAATTTTTTGATCCGCATAATAAAGTGTGCTAAATGAACGAAGAAACCGTAAAGATCTTAAACTATTAGAAAAACGGGCATTCTGTGACTTACCTAGGACCGGGCTAGCCGGGTCAACAACTGTCCAGTTTGGACACGGATTTCACTTGCGCACTATCGTTATGATCAACCACCGCAAGATTAGCAACTCCTTGAGCTAGCCGCAAAATTTGCATCGAAATAAGCATTAGGAGTTGCCTGCAATCCGTGTAATCCAGCGATCGCAATAGCCGGCTATACCTTTGCATCATTCCAACTTTGAACAAACGTGCAGCATTAAAGTAGGTTCGGTTATTTCGCTAAATGTTCGGTAAGTAGGTTAGTGTCCGTGCGGGTAAAAAAACGATGGAATTCGACTAGCATGACTGGTGTGCTGCTGGTCCGAGGTGGTTTTAAACATGAAATCTACCGCTTATGCATCAAAAGCCTCCCGATATTTAAAAGTGGATTTTCTCGCTTTACTTCCCGGGATGTATTACATGAAAAGCGAACTTTTCTGGGCGGCTATTGTGTCCCGTGATAAATAAGGCCTGTCTCTATTTCAAAACATCATTTCTTTTTACTTCAGCTGGTGGGAAGCCTAACTTCTTAACCAGCGAAGCCTTGGAGTGTGCAGAGAATTAGCTTCAACCCGTCTCACATCATCATCCATCAAAGTTGTATCAGACCAAATGAATCCTTCAGTGTAATCACCCAGTGGAGGTTCTGAAACACATGCCAACCTTTTACTATGAACAGTCCTTTCCCTTGACTGAGAATGGGTCCAGCTAACGTTTGAGAAGACTTTCGGCTTGGAGAGATTCGGTCAACACGGAGCCGTTGTATTTAAGTTCTGACACTAAACGCACGGATTTACGAGGCTAGAGTTGAAATACGATTTGCCTCCTAGCTTAGCATAGATTTTCCTTTGCTTTTGTAGCTCTCCATCATTTGTAAAATGTTTAGCTCATCGTGCGCGGGGCTGCTTTTAATGGTAGCCATTAGAGCTGGAAAGGCGGCAGCAAGATCGTGTGGTTGCGAGACTGCGTGCACTTCGAACGAAGCACAAGCTTGCAAGGTTTGAGAATTGTACATTATTTGAACCCTTTGAATAAGTCAATCAATGCGGTAATATTTTGCAGAGGCACAGGTCTGATGCGTCAAACCTGAGGCCCAATTTTGCAGAATGGTAGCTCAAAATGCTGCATAACGTCTCAATACCAATCAATTCGATCAAGCTGGAATGAAAGGCTAACATGTGAAATGACCGATAAGAAGTTACTTTCAAGTAGCATTTGCTTCTTTCGCTGCTTTACACCAAATGATGTAGTGTGGTTCCTACGCATAATTTGTATCCGCAAGCAGAGAACTGTTCACCTAGTCAAGGCCACTGCTTTTTTGCAGCGAATTGTGAATTGAGGTGCTTTTCATAGTTGAGGTGGGACCCATACCTATTAGATAATAATTAACTGTTGAGAGTTCCATCCTCAGAGATAAGGAAGCATGGTTAGGAGAAGCAGCCTTACCGTATTTGCTGGAAATCAGGCGGGATCTGGTCTGATTTGGAAGAAGTTTGGGGCCAATAGCGCATCAACAACACAGTGAAAAAGATAAATCAGACTGTCATTACGTGAATTGACTCGTCTAAAACGCGAAGAAAGTTTAGCTGCATAAAAGGGTTCTTAACCTACCACTTTACGAAAAATGGGGCGAAATGTAATTACTTGAATGTGTATAAAGCCAATCACCTTTCCCAATTAAAGTGAATTCGATGAGTGGACTTCGCAATGATCTGGCTTCAGGAGAGATGTCAACTCCAATTTCGGCCATTAAAGTGGTTGTTTTCAAAATATCAACCAGTATTAGCAATCTTGCAAATGTGCTAGCTACGTATTCATGCCTCTTTAAAGTGCGTGCATTAATTGATATGTTGCCTTATAAATAAGGTTAGTTTTTGTTACATAAATTCGAATAAATAAGAGTTATATTTTTGTGTTTGAGTGCGGTGAAATCTAGGGTTTGATTGGCTCGTGGAAGGCTGACATCTATGCACCAAAGAAGTAGTGCAGTTCGTCGTCACATCATTTGCCTTCTATCAACGCCCAATTAGAAGATAGCTTTTGCTGTTTTCTTTATTGTCATTGGCTGTTGTCTGAGCCATTGATAACTCGAACTTTGCCAGTGATAGTGGTGGAGATTTGTCTATAAGTACCCTTGATGGTGGCATTTCCGACGTGAATTGTTTCGTTTCACTGACAATTAGGGCAAGAGAAGGTCGTCATGGCTCCGAAAGTAGTGTCAGGCAAACCTGCAAAGAAGGCGTCGAAGGTGAAGGTGCCGAAGACGGACAAGGCAAAGAAGAGACGGAGGAAGGAGAGCTACGCCATCTACATCTACAAGGTGTTGCGCCAGGTACATCCGGACACGGGTATCTCGTCGAAGGCGATGTCCATCATGAATTCCTTTGTGAACGACATCTTCGAGCGAATCGCTGCTGAGTCGAGTCGGTTGGCGCACTACAACAAGAAGTCGACAATCACGAGCAGAGAGATTCAGACTGCTGTGCGTCTGCTGCTGCCTGGTGAGTTGGCGAAGCACGCGGTGTCGGAGGGCACGAAGGCCGTGACCAAGTACACGGGCTCTAAGTAGATGGGTTGGATGTGGAGTGTTGCGGGCGTTGCTGGTGCTGCTGCTGACTAGCAACGCTCTGCTTCACTCCATTGCAGCCCACTTGACGTCGCCCTGTGAGTGAACGAATCCCTCGACCCCGTTGAGGGCCACCAACACCACCACCGCATTTATTTTTGATCGTTGTTGACAAAAATATGCATTTCGCTGCTACTTCCTCGTATTTTGTCTGGTCCTCGTTCCCACTGTCTTGGTGCTGTCGGGGTGCTGGTGTCAGTGTGGGCGGTGGTCACCACTAGTTGTAGGGCAGGGGAAGTCGGTGGAGGAGAGTGGGATATAGTAACCCGTGTGGGGGTCATTATGGAGGCCAACGATGAAAAGAAGAAAGGGAATCAAGCTTTGTGCTGGATTGAGTGTTTTCAGTGCTCGTGATTCTCGGTATTGTCATAGAAGGATAATACTTAGTCGGTGAGTCAAAAGGCTGTCTTCTACTTCAGTAAGTTGGGGACGTGTAAACTGAGTGTATTAAATTTGGGCGTGGTCAGGTGGTTTTACCTAAAATATGGTGGCGCGATTGTTCGTGGTTGGTAGCGTTTTGTTAAATTAGGATGGATTCGAATTGTTTGCAACTGACTCCATCTGTCACATTGGAAGGCGCTTGAGAAGCCCTTATCCCCAACGAACGGCTATTCTTGATACTTTTACAATGCCCGCAATATTAAACAATGGATAGCTTGTGGCATTTTCAGCATTTTTGTGCACCAACTTTACTGCAGTTGCTGCCTTCGGAATAGGCGTCATTTTAGCCACCACGCCTGTACACGTAAATGTAGATGCTATAAGAGCATTTGTCAATCTAAATAGGAAACACTATCAAGTAAATAATTAGCAGAAGAATAAAGAGGGAAATTGAAGGAAACCTAACTGCACATGTCGGGAATACAACGTAAAAGCAAATTAGGTATATACGAAAGCTATCTGCCCATTGCGTTATCCACTGTCCTTTTCTGGCACAGCTAACTAGGGCGATTTAGGGTGTATGGGTGTATGGTGTTGCAGTGCATGCGAAATCGATGAAATGCAGGTCATCTGAGGTGAGAGTTTTGAATAAAATTACATGGCTTCTCCCGCACACAATCTAGTCAGGCAAAGCGCAGTCACCTATTCATTGCAGCAGGATAATTAGTAAACAACCAATGGCAGAGGGCGTTGACGTTGGCGAACCAATGGGATGTGCAAATTGGTTAGACTGCTCTGTGGTCAATAAGAAGTGTGCCTCAATGCGATAAATGTGCCTATAAGGCGGAAGCAGTCCGGCATGTGACGGAATCACGCTTCAATCGGTTTGTTGTTTAGTGTATCGATGGGGCGAGAAGAGAAGAATGAGTGGAAGAGGCAAAGGTGGCAAGTCACGAGCCAAAGCGAAGACGAGGTCGGCGAGGGCAGGTCTGCAGTTCCCGGTGGGTCGAGCGCATCGTCTGTTGCGTCGTGGCAACTACGCGGAGCGTGTGGGTGCTGGAGCACCGGTCTACCAGGCAGCTGTGCTAGAACACCTGGTTGCCGAGGTGTTGGAGTTGGCGAGTAATGCAGCGCGCGACAACAAGAAGACGTGCATCATTTTTCGTCACCTACAATTGGCCATCCGCAAAGATGAGGAGTTGAACAAGTTGTTGGGTGGTGTGACCATTGCGCAGGCTGGTGTGCTGCCTGACATTCAGGCGGTGAAAGCAGGTGTTGAATGTGTTAGCTACTGTGTGGTTGAGTTTGGTTGTTTAAGAGGTACCTTGACACGAGCGAAGCGCAGGTGAATTGGTTGGGCTTGTTTGGCGTCGGTAGTGAGGAATGACGTGGCGTTGGAAGCTGACGCGATGGAAGGGTGGTTGGAGTTGGGATTGAGAACTAGTGGGAGGTGGACAGTACGTGGGTGTTGGTGGGGTGGGTTGAAGGGAGGATGTAGTGGCAATGCCATGGTTTGATTTCGGGTTTGATGCTTTTCTCGGTGGCATGTTTGCAGCACCACCGTGTTGGTTGTTTCCATTGCACCTGATTTGGCCTATATGCTCCTCAAGTATGGAAAACCTGAACAAATAGGCAGTTTGAATTGTTAAGTCCGTACCAAGATTTGCTTATTTTGAGTCTTTCTTTGCGCTATGCTCACAATCTGATTCAGCAATGTGAAATGCGAATTTAAGACAAGGAAAGCTGTGCACTAGCCCTCACCCAGAAACATATCTTCCCACATATGGTGGCATTCTCTTACGTCCAATGTGTTGTCTGCATTATTATTGCAACTGTAGAGGCGACATCCTTCTCCCATCCTAGCATAGTCGGCTTTGAGAGTTGAAGTGACAATCTAACAAATATATTGGACACACTCTTCTTCACGACCAACGGGCTGTCTCGGCATTAAATCACGATAGCCGCGAATGAATCCCTATGTGCCTTGGGGAGCTTGGTAGTTGCTTTTATCAAACCCTCTTTAAATAATAGATACATGAGAAATGCTCAAGGAATGGTCAGTGTCTCGTTATCTGCCACCAACGCCGTTTACTTTGACTCTGATCCACGCTCAAGCCATAGGCGCAATTATTTCGCATCAGAAATCAGCGCACGAACTCCGTTTCAATAATAGTAAAGGCATATGGAGGTACTGGCAGAAAATCAGTGATATAAAACGACGGCTGAAACTGATTCCTTGTGTTTTTCCAGCAAGAGGAAATGAGCCAAGCATTATGGCATTCATCCGCTGACCAAATGCATAGGAATATTAGTTGCGCAGGCACTTAATTGACGTGCATTAAATTTTACTATTTCCCTCGTTATGCCTTGCAAACGCCAAGCTGGATTTGGCCTTTCAGTCCTTTTTAAAGAATTTGAGAGCTTATTTGTCAGAATAGGCATTGTTCATGCATTGGCATTATGAGAAGCTATACTTCAATCGTCGTAACAATTGATAAGTGTGTAAAGATCATGCCCTGACGCTTTTAGAATTTCCTCTGTCACATTAGAAGATGCGTACTTGTGTAGACTACTCCCTATCCCATTTAAGTCATTTTGACTGCAATACGGTAAATCAAATGTTAGTGCTGACCATTGCGTTGATGGTGGACGCATGGTGTCGAATTGCAACCATTTTCAATTTTGACTGTACAATCAACCTCAAGCGGCACAGCGATTCACAACTCGATGAAGACCTGTTGCTTTTGGGGTTTATTTCATTCGGTTGAGTTTTGAATCAGTTCGTGGACAGACGGATGAGCAAGCAGGCGGATAATTTGATAAAGGATGGGATGATTAAATGAGAAACTCACTTTTGATGCCAATTCCGTAGTTCCAAGTAACCTTAATTTGGCATGTCCGTCAGTCCCCTTCAGCCTAAGTCAGTGTAATATTCTTGGTATTGAGGAGGTGATACCGTTGGTGTAGGAATCAATTTTGCATAGAAAGTAAAGGAGAGGCAAGGAGCCAAAAGATACGAATTTCTCAGATGGCACGGCAATCAACTTCCAAACATATTACCTCTTTGGCATTTCATTCTGCCGAATCTGAGGACTGAGATTGTTAAATCGACAGCTCGAAAAATAGGGTGGAAATCTGGCACGGACTTAAAAAATTATCACCACTCAAATTGAAATGCAGGTTTCGAATTGCCTCTTTGTCCTAATTTTATCAATTTTATGGCAAATAGAGCCTGATCGAATGCATAGCAGACGCAGAGAGAACTGGCAACACAGACGTGCTGCAAATTTGCCTCATTTCGAGCAAAACGCAACATGTCGCGCACAACCGAGCGGAACACGAATACAAACCCAATCATACCACACACTCTAACCGCCATCAGTGATGAATTGCAGTGAGCCCTTCAAGGAGACTCACCTATCCTCGCATCGAAATTCTTAAACGTTGATCTTCCCATGGCCTTAAGTTGTCCCGACTTCCAATAATGACATTTGTGAGCGATCCCATATGGACCTAGAGTAACGATGTAGTTGTCTTCTTCAACGTGAACACCTGCTTCAAACCACCTCGTCAAGGTCGAGTCCGAGGAGCGCTAAGGGATCCGCGTGACCCCACAGCACTAAAAGCTTCTTGTTGATTAGCAATGACATCCTCACATTGTGCATCTTCATGCTACACCTCAAGATTAAGTGATCCATCGTCTCGTCCATACTGTTTGCATCTAGATGATTCATTCATTTTGCAAGTCTTTGATGCAACTGAGTCTACAATAAATCCTATGTCTTTCCTCGTCCATTTCCATGGCATCGAGGACGCTTCTCCCTAAACAGGATTTATAGTTAGCAAAAGAAAAGATGGCATGAAAAGAGGAGACATCATCGAAGGTCGGTGGAGACCACGAAACCTAGACCATTGAATTTATTGTGACCAAATATGGACCGCGTCTTGATACTTGGCGAAGAAGGCATCTTTTATTTCTATTCATCAAGGCAATGAAGCCTATACAACCGTTCCGCAATTAGCAGGGAACGCAGGTGACATCTGCAGTACCCTCATTGGGGCCGCAGTGATAGCCATGAACAAGGGGGATGACCTAAGCGCACAACCGACTCACATTACCAGTAGCGAGTTGCTGATTGACGAAATGGCACAAATGAAGAAGGCGGATGGAAAAAAAGTGAATATGAATCAGTGAAATGCAATGGAGTGAGCCAGGGACCCCAAGCATTGTACCAGCGTCAGCAATTTATTTACCAACTCAGACCATTGCAGCATAACCTTTTCATAATTTCCTTTTTCCTCTCAACCCTTTCTGCTACTCGCAGCCAACACCCTTCTATACTTTTGCTTCCTTATTCAATCCAAGTTATCTTAACCACTTCTTCGTATTTTTTGGTTTCTAAGTCGACCATCTGTCACGTTTATTGAAAATGTTCTAACCAAAAGAGATATCGCTTAAAGCCTACCTTTACAGAGGCATTGCTAACTTTATTGTGGATACTCGCTGCTATGGAGATGGTCCTCTTCAGACGCCAAGTCGCTTAAAATCTGTCAGTGCTTTCGCATGACATTAGTAAGGGCGTATGACCACTCAAAGTACATGGCTTAAATGAACTCCTCATGTGAGGAGGAAGCGGTGGACGCCTCCCACGAGTAAGTGCAGCAAGGAGAGAAGAATAATGCCACTAGGAGCCTCTAGACGCAGTTTATACTGAGTACAAATGACCAAATACCGCAAGTTGCCCTATCATTCTTCTAAAAGGTAGATAAGTGGCATTGCTCTGCTAGCATGTACATGCTAGGCAAAATCCAAGTTCACCATACTCATCAACGGAAAAATAGATAAACTATCTTAGATCGGGCAAATGAAATGTAATGTTCCCATCACGAAGAGGTACTTTAAGAAATGAACCCTCTGCGAAATACCTTCCAGGCTTAAATTGTGACAAATGAGCAAATTGAGCTTAATAATGCTGTTCTACATAGATCGTGGTTTACATGCGAAAACCGTTCTACTACTTGTCTCAAACGTGTCAGAGCATTCTCATGGTCAAGACATCAACTGCTGATTAGTAAGGACCGGAGCTAAGCCTTCACTTCTCACATGCTGCTCGAGTGACGGCAGTAAGTTGTTACTTTGTTTTCCGTTTCAAATCTATCGTAGTACCTAAAACGTCGCCTTCAACTAGAGCATCATGGTGGACACAGAACATGAAGGTTGTTTAGCTTTGCAAAAATAAATTACACTACACGTCAGAACTTTGTTCTATGCAATCAACAAAACAGTTTTCGACAATGATGTGTGTGCGCAGTCGTTGATCTGGTCGAAATTATATAGGCACAGTTCGTCGGGCCGCCCACCTCGTTGCCTAATTAATCACTGCAATAACGATGAGCCAAGTGTGTGAATCTGTCACAGTTGTCTATCTGCCATTTTATTCATAAGTCAGATCAGCACAAGTTGTAGCACCGTGCGTCGTTGGTTAGACCCGCAATTCTGCAAAGTCTTGTGCCCTTGTCTTAGGGCAGACCGACATTTCATTCGGGAACTGCGGTCTAATGTTGCTGTGTCCGCATTGCTGCTAAAAACGAGTCATTTCAAAATGGGTGGAAAATCACGAGTCAAAGCTGCAGTTTAGCAGGAATGATTAGAATCGTGACTTGACCCGAGCCTACTTCTTGTCTATGTGTTACACATTCTGCTCTATGGAAGTTGTCTTAAAAGCAGACACAGTTATTTTGGCAATTCGACAAGTTTCTTAGTAGTCACTTGCGTCATGTGTGCGCAATATTCATACACACTACAGGAGGAGCTGGCTCACGTACTGCTGAATTCTGAAACCAACGCGTAACTTTGTAAACCGCCTTAACTACCTCACAAACTTTTACTGAATTGGAACCCCCGAGCAATTAGTTCGGGATCCAAAACGCTGCAGCAATTGGCAGAAAGGACTTCTCAAATTGCAAAGATTGAGGATGTTTGCAAACTCAACAAGAAGCTGATATGTCCATGGATATCCTTTAATAATGAAGGTCCATCCTCAAGCGAGGTTGGAACATCAATATTTGTGGTTAAATGCGCATCTCGACTTGGTCTTCATGTGAATTTCTTGCTGTACTCCACCTACAACTGCCTATGTTGTTGAGTACGGTTGTTGCAATGCAGCAGAGTGGCAGCAAATACTTCGCTGAAGAAATTAGTCGGCATAGAATATGCGAATCAACTGAATGTCTCTCTG